>JAHRHJ020003202.1:0-238048 GCA_019776745.2 Taxus chinensis
CTAGGGATCCTGCTAGGACACTATTTCAAGAGCTAGGAAAAGCAAAATCAGAAGGAAGGAAAGACTGGAGAGATGTTGGAGATTACCAGTCAAGGAGAAGGATCTCCATTAATGAAAGTGATCGGCCTATCATTAAAGAATTCCATTAAAGTGAATCTGAATTAGGTATCCTCTTTATGGAATTGAATTCTCCAACTGGAGAGGGTCCTTCATTTGATTTTGAAAGATTTTCTTCACATTCTGCACCAGTCTTTTCTTAAGTTGATAGGGATTTCCAAGAAGCAAGGCCTTTAGAGGGTCTCCATTTTGAAAACTACACTCATGTGGTCTAAGGACCCTCTACCCCTCATCAATTTGTCACCCCTCTAAGATCACCTCCTTGAATTAATATGGCTCATCCCAGACCTCCATTTTTTGTAAACACCTTTAGACCTATAAATTTTGTGGGAATGGCTAGTTATCCAAATTCATTACCTCAAGATGTGAGGAACAAACTTCCAACAGGAAACAACCTAGGGTTAGCTAGAAAAATTATGGAATAAATTTTTTTTATTAGAAGTGTCTACAACTAAGTTGCAAGACATCAGTTTTCACTAATAGGTTCTAGAAAAAAACCTATTTACTAATACACAAGTCTCCTTTATTAACTTATAACAAGTTCACAGGGTTCCAAAATTAGGGTTACATGTTCTGGTTAGATTCAGGGAGTAATCTTACCCCATGCCTGCTCTCTAACAGGCTCAGAACTTCAACTAGATTTTTCTCCTACCAAACACTTCCAAAATTTTCCTAAACCATTCCCAATGGATAGGAAATTTTCTCACCTTTCTGGTGATATAAGGAAGTCCTCCTAACTCCTTATAGAACTCAAGTTATGAGTGGGCAGAGTTTTGGGATCAAATTTTGCCAAAGGGGAACACGTGTCGCCCCCTGGTTGGTTGGCGGGCCTTAGGGAGGAAATTTTCCCCAAGGGGCGGATTGGCGGGTCACGGGGTGGCATTGGGAAATTTTCCCAACGCAAGCTCAAACGCAAAATGCGCTCCGTGCCCCCGCGGGTCCCCAGGGGACACGTGTCGAGTCCTGGCACCAAGCGAGGAAGGGGGAAGGGAAGGGCAGAGTGGTGGGTCGATTTGGCACTTTTCACCCATGAAGGGAAAATGGGAGAAGAAAGGATGTGCGTGGGTCCTGCACACCACACCTGTCGTAGCCACAAGGGGACACGTGTCACCTAGCAAGCCTTGGAGGGAAAAGTTGGAAAACCCGGGTCTGCATGGCAGGTTGAAAAGTCGCACCTCGAAGTACCAATTTTGGCAATTTTTTTCCCAAGTGCTCAAAAAAGCAAAATTTTTCCCAAACCTTTCCCAAAGAGGACACGTGTTATCCTCCAATTGGCTGCGGGCCGGTGGAGGAAAAAGTGGAAATTTTCCAAGTCAAAATTTTAAAAGATAAGTTTAAAAGTTTTGCAAGGAGTCCGCCTATCCGTGAGTGCCACGTGGCAGCATGTGATTGGCTGCGGGCCGGCGGAGTTGTGGAGAAAAATGGGAAAATTTTCCCAAGGCAAAAATTTTCAAAGGGAATAATTTAAAAAATTGGTCCTGCAATTTTGAGGGTGCCAAATGATTGGTTGTGGGATGGCGGGGCCATGGAATTTTTGGGAAATTTTTTCAAAAAATAAAATTTAATTTTTTCGAAGGTTAAATTAAATTTTATTACACTTTGAATGTCAATTTGAAGTAAAACTTCAAATGGTTTTGATAGGAAAACAGATTTGGGAAAATGAAGACTTTTCAGAAAGCTCTCAAAGCCCTATTTGCACAAGGAAGTCATCAATTTTAGAATTTGATGAAGTTTTAAGGGTCAATTTTATAAAAACGATCTGCAAGCTTTTAATATGTGAACTGGCAGTTTTCAACTTCATATATTTGGTTAAATTAGAACTCCTCCTTCACTCAACATGTCAAATAGACATGGAGGATCAGTCTAGGGAGGGTTTAGAGTGTTTTAGGGAAGTCAATTTGTCCAATTTGTTCAAAGTTTTATTTTTCCGGCAATAGACAGAAAAACGACTGTGTAAGATCCGAATTCGAATTCATTACAGTTTTATGTTGTTTTCTTGAAGTTTTATTGTCAATTTGAGTTCTTTAGGTATTAATAAGTCTAAATTTAAATTTTTAATAACTTATTGTTGAGTGCAAGTATGAACTGTTCATTTTTATTAAAATGTGAATTGCCAGCATGAAGTATATTACAGTGAACTGTTTCTTTTAATTTGAATATCAATTTTGTCATTTAAATGTGCATATGTTCCCTAAACTAGTCTAATACATCTACTGGATTAAAACCATTCAGCCATTCTAATAAAGTGCATTTCTGATTTCAATTCTAATATACATTTTAAAAAAATTCAACATTGTCTTTTCTTCATATGCATGCTTCCTTTCCAAACAACAAATTCAATCTTTAACAACAATTCAAATCTAATACACAATACAATTTTAGAAAGGAACTAATGCAATCCTTTATTGATATCCCATTACAACTTTACAACTTATCACTTTTCCCAATTTCATTTGGTTTCAAAATATAAAATACACAACATATAATATCATTTACATTTCTTTCCCAAAACAGTGAACAAATATGATTTTCCTTTACATTTCACTCAATTCAAATTCAATCTTCCATTTACAATGCATTAACTTCTCATTACAATAATTATACATCTCATCCACTCAAGGTGGGAAAGGTTACATTGAATTTCCACAACAATAAGGGACTGTCAAACTGTATTCTCCTTTCTCCAAACATCAGCAACATGCTAGTTTCTCCATCATTTATCTTTGATCACAACAAGGAAGGGGGAAAGGCAACACTCTCCACCCAACCAAGACATCCAATGAGAAGGGAGAAGCCATCCTTCCTCATTGGCCCCCGAGCCCCAACCATATTGAAATAGAGAATGAAAATCAACTCATGGAAACAATGGCTTCTACCACAAACAAGAAGCATTCTTTTCACATGCATACAAACAATAAAATACACAGTCCAAGCAAAAGACAACAGTTCCCAACTGCATTTGAAATCATTCACACAACACATAGGCTTGATCAAGCAAGCCAACAAGAGCAAGAACTATGGGGAGATACTTATGCCTCCCAATTTGGAATTAGGCATCCACCAAAATCATACCACCATTAAACACATCAAATCCCATAAACCTTATATCTCCCAACCCCTCCTTATCCCCCCCCCCCCCCCCCCCCCAAAGTTTATCCCTTATGCCCCCCCAAGAGTAAGAAATGCAAGCAGTTTCTTTTCCAAGGTGGATCCCAATCCAAAACTCCCTCCACAATAGAACTAGTGCCATTGGAAATCCCTTATGCCCCCCATATGAAATCCCCATAGTCTTCTCCTACACCATGCCCTAAGCAATCTACCCAACCAGCCAAGAACACAAACACAACACCATATAAACATGCATGCAAGAGAAGGAAAATAATTAAAACACAACTCAAGATGCCTACCTCTCCATAATGGAGTTTGTTCCAAGATCCACAAGCTTTCTAACTATCAAAGTGCAGTCTAAAACCAGAAATGTCCAAGCATGCAATCACTCCAAACTTCCTCCATAACAAGCTCCAAAAACAGCAAGCAAAAATGCGCCCCCAAGAGGAATGAACAAAGTTCCAACAACCATAAACAAGCAAGGAGTTTCACTTTTATAGGAGAGGGAAGAGAAGAGGATGATGTGGATCCATGTGGGATGCCACATCATTCTTCCTCAACCCCAAGAGGAAATTCAACATCCTTCACCAAATCACAATAAATAAAATGACAAAATGACTTACACACTCCAAAATGGCCCATACTCCAAAAGGACTGAATTAAAAATATGTAAGGGAAGTGCAATTAAAACTTACAAATTGTCACTTCAAAATGCAATAAAAATGCCTAAATTTTACCTCTAAACCATAGGCATGGTTGGTGGATCATTTTAAGAGGTGTGGGACAAGTTTAACTTGTCCCACAAGCCTCCAAATTTGGCCTCCAAGGGAAAATTCGAATTCCTAAGGAGATGAAGTGTTTAACACTCCAAAAATCTACCTTACATACTCTTACATGTTTCTTACACATTCACTTACACACTCTTCCAACATTAATATTTAAAATCAACAACTTTATTAATTACATTCCACATCCCAATTTAATTTAAATGAAATTTAACTATATGACCTCTCACATTAATCTACCACATTTAAATTAATTAAAAGAAGGAACACATTACAAATAAAATACATACAACAATAATTAAAAAGGAACACATAAATAAAACACATATCCCATGGTCACATATAATGGAAATCCCCCCTATGGGAATCCCTAACTAACACACACACACACACACAAAACAATTGCCATGGTGACCTTGTTGATTTCACCCAGAATTTTAATATGGTTAGTCTCCAGTCCCCCGACATTGTTGTGATTTTTAACCTGCAAAATGTAAATACCTCCTTCGGCCTCGTGGCCATATCAGAACATCCAAAATGATATAAAAAAACATTTCAAATCATCTAAACACATGAATCACAACAATATCAAGAATTCAACATTATCATTTTTAATTCATAAATCAACTATATCATCATCAAGAATCTACCATACTAGGTCTACTCCAAATATCAAGTGTCACAAGTCCAAATCAATATCCATAATATGTCCATGTCAAACAATATATCATCAACCACATATATAAAATGTCTCTAGTAATCATCATGTATAATAACTGAATCCAGATCAATAATAATCCATGACCTAACATCTAACCATCATACTAAAACAAAACCTAATAGTGTCCATAATATGATCAATAGTATCAAAATCAGTATCTAAAAGTGTCAAAGGGAAGTGGGCACTACAAATAAACTTTTCTTTCATCTTCTTTACCATTTTATTCATGTTTCAGATCTTTCCCCTTTCTATTTCTTTGTCTTCAATTTTACAGTTGATCCCACCATATCAATGCATTTCTGGCCAACTTAGTGCATGTAAACTTAACCTTCTTCTCCTCTGAAAGGGTTTTCCACTCAAAATAAATTTCCATACAATTCAAAAATTCAATCAATTCCTTTGGTCGTAACTCTCCACCACAGTCAAGAACATTAATCTTGATGTCAAAATTTTATCCCTCTAAAGCTCGGATCAATATCTCCTCAAATGGTCTCTCATTCAAGGTGTCTTCATCTCTCTCATTTTCTTCCTCATCTCCTCCTTTGTTCATTAATGGAGGTACTTTTTCAGTATCACTATCTAGGTCTGCATCCTCATTTACTTGTCTCCTTCTATGATGGGTAACCTCTCTTGTGAGCTCAAGGACTTGTCTCTATAATTCCTACATATGCCTATTCATTTAGGCATAACCTCCCTTTTCGCATCTAGCCATGCTTATATAAAATACAGGTAAAAATTACATAGAAAAATGTAATATATTACCTTAACTATTCCCATAAGATCAAAATCATGTTTTTATACCAATTGATGTGGATCCAATAGTAAGAGGTTGAAATACCTCCAAAACACACACAAATAGTTTGTAAATAAAAAAAATTCTTCAAAATAGGTTTCTTCTCATTGTGGAATCGACACTAATCTTTTACATCATTATAATCTTCCTTATATTTCACATCTACTCTAAAAAACCCTAAAATGCCAAAAATTACTTACTAGAAAAACACCTTGGATGGACCCCAAAATTTGCGTGTGAAATATGCCTTCATGAATTGAGGCTCACACAAATTTTTGAGTTATTCTAAAAATCACAAAAAAAAGTTATTAAAACTCTAAGACCTAGTCAAAAGATAAAAAAATGTTTACAACCAATTTTAGACCACTAGATGAAGGAATTTGGCCTTGAAAATATGCCGAGATGGCCTCAACCATTGAAAAAATGTTGGCCTTAGTATAACACTGATGAGGATCTACCACCATGGAATATTTCAAGACGATACAACAGTCAGATAAAAATTTATGGCCTTCATAAGTTATACTCCCACATAAATAGTAGTATATTAATTATTAAAAAACTTTTGATGATTGCTTAATATGTATTAAGTCTATCATATCTGTGAACCACACACATATCCTAGAAAGTTGGAGGTGATTATTTTTAGAAGTCCTCAAAAGTATTTTTTAAAATTTAAGAATTTCACACGAATTGTAGACAAGCGTTTTTCATCATAGCCCTTCTTTTGAAAATTTTAAAAGTAACTTGCACTTCTCTATCATCAAACGATTTTTACATTTTAATTTTGTTTTACATGCAAAAAAATTTCTACCCTTTTTTGACTGGTTTGAGGCCTTGGGAAGGGTTGTGAAAGGCCCAATTTTGAATCATGGACCCCAGACTGATTGTCATCAATAGTTAAAAGAGGATTAAATGTCATGGGGTTAAATTTGATGGTCATTTAGACGTATTTTTTGATTTTACCTATAAAATACTTTTAAATATTTGCAATAAACGTCACATATAACTTGCACACTTAAAATTTGACCGAAATTTTATATATATATATATATAAATGTTTATTAAAAAATATAAAGGTATGTCTGTAAAAAACTTAAATAAATATATAATAATCAATATAAATATTACAATTATTATATTTTAGAGTAGGAGTCTTAAAAAATGACCAACACCTAAAAAATGTTTAACATGCATAGGTGGCCATCAAATTTAACCCTTGGGACTCATGACCCAAAGATTGTCAATGTCAGTGATGTTTCTACATTATTATTTACTAGATAATTAATATTTTCTATCTATATTCATAATTAAATTACCTTTTAATCACCATTCTTTTTTAAACGGGATTATTTCATTTAAAATTGTTTGGGGTGATGGTTCTTATATGACCTTGACATTCATTGTATTTATAATCCTTTGTTTTGTAAGGAGGGTATGCAGACTTTCTTTGTATTATTTATTTAATGAGTAGATCATGTGACGAAATTCATTTTTCAACTAGATTAGATATATAATTATCATTTGCAGATGAGTTGCAAAATATATTAGAAGGGATGTCAAATATTAGTACCATGCTCAATATTAATTTTGAATAGTGATTATTATTCGTGGATTGATCCATCATCGATAAAGTATAGCGAAAATCAAGTTTTTGTAAAGTATCATGTGGCTTAATAATTAAAAATTTGAAAACTGTTACCGAACATTCTACATATTATTGGGGTTTACCCCATTTTTCCAATCTAGTTTTGTTAAACCTTCTTGATTTTCTACTAGATTTTTTTCCCTGTTATTGTTTATTGTAAACATGTATGCATTACACTTATATTAAACACTAATATAAATTCCATTCATTTGGAAATTTTTACAATTTATGCATTACACATTCTCCTTTCAAGTGACAATATAAAAATGTTCATCACCATGGAGGATGAGTTCATTAATGAGATTATTCTGGAATGTTGATTTGTTAGGGATTATGGAACGTTTTCCATCTATAACATGTTGGTACCTAAATTTAATATCCTTCAACGACCGAAAAGCATCATGGATTCAACAATACACTCAAAGGAAGATAGATGATTATATGTGTCATTTTACAGCTGGGGAAGAAATCTATCTGATCTTTTAGCACTCAGCATTTGAAAAGGAGTGGGCAGCACCTTAAAAGGATGTGATCTTATCCTAACTATTTTAGGTTGTGCCTTTTAACCAAGGTAAGAGAACATATTTTGTAACCTCTGTTATTTGAAAGGAGATATAGATACCTTTCTTTTTGCATAAGTTTTATAGAGAAGGCATTGGGGAAAATATGATCAACACACCAAACCTGACTCTCACAAGTTGTCACTTCCAGATTATGGGGATATCTTCACAACAAGGCAAAGGTTACTAAAGACATTTGGAAACCTGATCTATCATGCATACTTTAGTAAAAGGATTTTGGTCTTGTGTGGGTATACAGAGAAAAAACAGGGGTAGTAGTGGTAGGATTAGTTATTTTAAATATATTTTTGGTGGAAGGGGAGACAGGGTGAAATTGACTCACTAGATCCTTGAGAGATTATGCAAAATGGAAAGATTCAACCAACAAAATGCCACAAAAAGTTAAATTGCTCCCTCAAATAGAATATGTGCTTCAATGGAGGCCCAAATTAGCACTCTTTCACACAACTTGTGGGATTCTATCATGAAGGATCAAGCTAGAGAACCCAAAAAAGCACCAATATTTAAACCAAGTCATGCCTGAGGTACACGCAGAGGCTTACAGAGAATCTCTATCAACAAGATGAAATAAAAGTGATTTTAAACCGTTTATCCCACTCCCAGATGAAGGATCTTCTGAGAAATGAAATTACAGATGCCACTAAACTATAACAAGGACTAAGACCTATGTGATTTGACCAAATTTTGGTACAAGATTGCAACAGAAACAAGAAAAATTATTTGTAGACATTCTGAAATAAAACAAACACATTTTTCTAAAGAAAACACAAAATAACTGAATTTGATTAATTCTATTAGCAGGGGAAAGTTTCACAGAACAATCTCAGAGCTTCATCAATGGTTGTACACTTGTAACCACCTTGACACAATAAAAATTAATACAAAAAGAGAGATACAGGCTTCTTAAATGGATTCTCAAAATGGATGGGCTCTGTCAAGCTTTTTCTACTGGAAAAATCAGTCCTGACCTTTCTAAAAACTCCCAACCTTTTGCACGAAAGAATTCGTGCCATTTATAACCTGTAAAACAGAGCCCCTTCCTCCAAAAAGTCAAAAAACTTTAAACGCACCAGTGCTCCCCACGATTCTTTCGTGATTCACAGAATCAGATTTACAAGAAGTTACCAGGTGATCGAAGGAAAATCTCTTTGATTCCTTCCCGCATTCAACTCTTTTCTCAGAAAAAACATGTTTCCATCCATTCACCAACCACCTCCACCCCTATTCTGTGAAATCCGGCTCTTTACATGCTTAGGAGAAGAAAAATAGAAAACCAAATCGAGATCAAGAGTCAGACCATTTAAATGGTGAAATATGTTCTCCAGATCCTACCACCAAACTTTAGATATCAACATTAACTCGCCCCTCTTCTTGGCATGTAAACAAGAGCAAGAAATGATGAAGACTCGCACTTCCAGGAATTTTACAGAGAAAATGGGAGGAAAATAAGATTTTGATACTCAGTAGTCATTGATCTTTAAATTGAATATGGGTCATCCACATGGAAGATCACAAAAACAGACTCAGGGGCTTCCTTTTTCCTTTTCTTGACCCTTTAGAAAAATGTAAAATTTTAACATTTTTCTCTGTACCTCCACCTTTGAAAATGGGCCTGACATGTTTCTTGAGGTGGGTCCCAAAGGAACCGCAGAAAAATTCTGCCATTTGACTCTTTTTTGGAAAAAGGAAAATTTTCCAAGTTTTCCCCGTAGCTCCACCCTTCTGCTTCAAGTTTCTGATGTGGGTCCCAGCGGGACCCTAGGTATTTTTATGCCTTTAGCACTTTTCCTTTCAAAGGAAAAATTTTCACTTTTCCTCCGAAAGCCCGCACCTCCGTAGTTGACTGGGGAAAAACATTGACTATTTTCCTTGGGCCCTCAGGATTTTTTGATATTTTGAGTCATTTGAATACAAGGGGAAAAGTTTCCAAGTTTCCCCCGATGATCCGCCTTCTTTCCCCTTTGACTAGAAACATATTTTGACTTTTTCCTTTGTTGGGCTTGTAGGCCATTTTTGATATTTTAACCCTTTTGAGATAAAGAGGAAAAAGGTTTAAGTTTCCTTCGATGGTCTCCGTTGCCCCTCCCCTTATGACTTTTCGTACTGCCACGTGTCATAATGGTGCACCTTGGTGGTCCCAAATATTTGAGTCCTCTGAACGAGCACGGGCTCGCCACGTGTCCTGTTTAGACACAATTTGTTTGAAGGCTTTAAGCTCAGTGGAAGGTGCCACTTGTCAAGCTTTGAGGCAACCTCCTTTTGGCCATTTGAAAAATATAAGAAAAAATTCAAAGTGAGCGGAGTGCCCCACGTGTCCTCATGGAATTTTTTCAAAATGGTGCCCAAGTTGAAGACCCTGAATGAGCGCGGGCTCGCCAGGTGTCCCTGTTCCACCAAATTGCTCCAACTGCATAAAAATTTGTCTAAGTCTAGGCCAAGTTGTGGAAGCCTCCATGTGTCCTCCCGATGCTACTCTAAGGCAAAACCAAAAAGTAGATCTTCAAATGAGTGTTGTTCCTCCATGTGTCTTGGACTTCCCAAAAACCTTTTGAAATTTATCTAAGTATGGAAACCTAGCAGAAGCTTCCATGTGTCTCTATCCTGCCAACCCTCCACATGTCCTCCTAGAGTTATTTCTAAGCCAGACCAAAAATTTGATTCTCAAACGAGCATCGTTCCTCCGTGTGGACACATTTTTAAAGTTGAGGCTTTTTATAGATTTTTCGAAGTATCAAGCTGAGCCATGTCCAACCAAAGGATGCCACATTTCCCTATTGATGCAAGGATGTAAATTTTACTGGGAGAAAAACCTATCAAACCGTAAAACACAGAGAAACAACCATTTGAGCCTGAAAATGATATTTTCTCAAAAGATAGAGAGTTTAGAAATGTTGCAAGGCTTAAACACAATCCTCAGGGACACACAAATTCATTCTTCTTCAAGTTATTTAGGGAAAAAATGGAAAGGGAAAAAGATCTTGATTGTGGAAGATAGGAATGGGGGAAAATGTGAGTTTTGAAGGAATAGAGCACGGGAGAGACCAAAAATACAGAGCTTTTCAGAGGAATGAAAGAACAATGAGACAAATGGACCCATACATGATATTTGACCCAAGAGTAGATTAAAAAGGGAAATAAGACCAACCAAACACAACAAAGGGAAGGAGAAAATGGTAGAGGCCGTGAATCAATAGATTTTCAAAGACACAAATGGGGCAAGACTATTTTGAGCACCAACATTGGCTCCGACTCAGGGATGGGCACTCCCTGCGAGTGCCACAAGAACAAAGTAGACCAAGTGCTAAAAATATCCATTGGGTAACATGGAGTCATCTTGCAGAGAATAGAAACAGAGCCATCTCCAAAAATGAAATAGAGAAGCCAGCAAAAACAGGTCACCAAGGACTAGAATGAACCAAAACATAAAAATAGGAAACAAACAACAAACTATACACTTTACAAGAGGTGTTTACTTTGATTCAGGGGAATCAATCCAAGAAATGCTTATGATGCCTGCCATTAATAGGCAGTTCAAGAAATTCACCATCTAAGATCCTTCAAGAATAAGGTGTGTTCACCAATTCTGATGTCAATGGAGTAGGGGCCCATCCATAATGAGTCAAATTTTCCATGTTTTCCCTTATCCTCATGTCTACTATCCCATAGTAGCACAAGATCTCCAACATTAAAGGCTCTGGGAGTGACCTTCTTGTCAAACAATTTCTTTAGCTTTTCTCTAAACTTTATATGCCTCTGGTGGGATGCCCTCCTCTCTTCATCAAGCTCAACAATTTGGTTGATGTGGGCATCATAAGGACTCACTTCTTGATCTTCCAGTTGTTGAATGAACTGATATGAAGATAGTTGCATATGAAGGGGCAGTAGGGCCTAAGTCCCATATACCAACTCAAATGGACTCTTTCCAGTGACTCTTTTGACAGTGATCCTATTAGCCCAAACAACAAACTTCAACTGTTCACCCCATTTTCTCTTGTTTTGCTCCAAGGTTCTCTGATAATCTTCAACAAATTTTTATTATTAGACTCATCTTGTCCATTTCCTTGGGGATTTTAATTAGAGGCATATGTTAATTTGATCCCATACTCCTTTACACATTACCATCAAAGGTTTAGCTCTGAAGCTTCATAACATTATCAGCTACAATTTTGACTGGTACTCCAAACCTGTAGATGATGTTGTTTAACACAAAATCCATGACAACTTGGTGTGTTGCCTTCTTGGTGGGGATTTCCTCCACCCACTTGGTAAAGTAATCAGTGGCTACAAGAATCCACTTATGGCCAGCACTTGAAGGGTCTGAAATCTCACCAATGAAATCCATTCCCCATTGCTTGAATGGGGCTTCAATTGATACAGGCTGCAAAGGAAGGGAGCCTGAAGCTTTCAGTCTTCTAGAGAAGCGTTGGCAACTTTCACATCTTCTAACCAACACGGTTATATCCTTGAAGATATTTGGCCACCAATAACCAACCCTTAGGATCTTATGTGTTGTGACTCTTACAACAAAGTTCCCCCCACAAACTCCTCCATGGAGATCAGCAATTATCTTGGGGGCTTCTTCTTCAGTAATGCACCTTAAGAGGACTCCCTCTGGGTTCTTCCAAGCTAACCCATAATCAGTGATGACATATTTTTGGGAAGCCAACTTAAGGGCTCTCTTCTGGTTCTTACTTCAAATGCTTAGGGAAGTTTAAATGTCTGAGATAAAAGATTACATCTTTGTACCACTTAGAATTAATCAACTTTTCAAAAACATCTTCCCTTTCTTCTTCAACCTCGTTCACCTCAAAATTTTACAAGTTACTCTCATCCATAATCTTAGCTAAGCCCAAATCTCTCACCAAATTCATGGTTTGGATGTCCATATCATATTCTTGCAAATTGTTCACCCACCTACATATTTTGCTTGAGACTTCCATCTCTGACAAGATGTCCTTTAACCATGGTGTGGGGAACATAAGCAACCACTTTAGAACTTAGAAATAAGGCCTAAAAACCTTTATTTCTTTGACCAAGGAAAATTTTTTCTTTTCCATAATAGTGTATTTTAGATCATCCCCCTTACAAGGCCTTACTGAAAAAGGAAATGGGCCTCTCAGCCCCTTCATCATCCTTCTATAGCAGGACAGAAGCAATAGCATTTTCTGAAGCAAAGGAAAACATTTGGAAAGGTTTCTTATAATCTGAGGCTGCCAAAATATGGGCATTCTTTAATGCCTCTTTGATCCCATTGAAAGCTTGGATGGATAGCCTCCTCCCATTTGTTGACCTATCCTTCTTGAGCATGGAAGTGATTGGAATGGTCAACTCAGCAAATTTTGATACGAATCTCCTAATGAAGTTTATTTTCCCAAAGAAGGATTGAATTCCTTTCTTGGTTCTTGGGATTGGGACCTTGTTGATGGCCTCTACTCTTTCTAGATCAATCATCACTCCTTCTTCTGACACTATGTGACCAAGCAACTTTTCCTTTTTCACTCCAAAATGGCATTTCTTTATATTGAGTGAGATGCCATATTCTCTACATCTTATTAGTATCTTCTCCAAGTGTAGCAAGTGGTCATTTCTCTTTCTAGAAAATATAGTTACATCATCTTGATAAACTACAATAAATTCATTGATGTAACCAGAAAAAGCAACATCCATTGCTCTTTGAAAGGTGCCTCCAAAGCATTCATCAGACCAAAGGGCATCCTGACATACACATATGTTCCCCAGGGAGTAGTAAAGGTTGTCTTGATCCTTTCTGATTACTTTACCAAGACTTAGTTATAACCATAGAAACCATCCAATGTGGAAAGCAACTTAGAACCAGTCATAACTGCAACATGTTCTCCATATTTGGTAAAGGATAATTATCCTTCATTGATGCTCTGGTTTAGATTCCTGAAATCCACACACAACCTGATATCACCATTCTTTATTTCTGACTGGTACAAGGTTTGCAACCCAATAAGAATGCCTTGTGGGATGAATAATCCCTCCATCTCTCAGCTTCTTCAATTCCTCTTGCATCTTGAGAGGTAAGAGTGGATTGATTGGCCTCTATTTCTTCCTGACTGGCTTTGCATTAGACTCTAAGTGAATCTCATGCTGAAACATGTCCTCTTTGTATGATTTTAGTTCAGAATAGGTCCAAGCCATTCAATCTTGGAATTTTTTCAACAATTGGATGTATGAATGCTTCTCCTCCTTGCTGAGATTACTACCTAAAAAAATTTTCCTTCACTTTTCAATTATACCAAGGTCATGCTCCTTAGTATCCCTTGAGGCTGCCATGCATCTGTTAATAATGCAATCAACATTATCAAAATTGGACTCAAGAGAAACCAACCCTCTATGAATGGCATTATTCTTTAGCTGGATGATACCCTTGCCAAATAAGGTTTATTTTCCTTCTGTTGTGCATACCATTGGCTCACAATCAATATTTTGATCAACAAATTCTCCCTTGTTATGTATAAATCTTCTAATTTGAGCATCATCATCAAATACTTGCTAGTGTTTAATGTTTGTTAGGGACAGAAGGTCTTTTCAACACCTCAACATCATACTCACAATATGGAGACATCATACAATTATCAAACCAAGACCCCAACACTGCAAGGTTTTTCTGCTAAGTCATTGAACCTTCCTATCATGATGCGCAATGTTAAATGAATCAAACATCTCAATGAAGTCCCAAATTACATGCTTGTATATTTCATCCGGTGGTTCTTTGTGGCATACAATTTTCTGACTTGTTTTACAATTAATTCTGAGTCTCGTTTGACAATGATGTCCTTGACACCATATTTCCAAGCAATTCTTAATCCTAGCAATAATGCCTGCATACTCAGTAATGTTGTTAGTGCACTCAAAGTTGAGTTTGAAGGAAGAATTTTTTTTTTCCTAACCAAGAGAAAGTCAGAACAACACCAGCACCATTCCCAAATTTGGAGCAAGCTCCATCAAAAAAAAGGATTCCAGGGAGATCTTGTTTGTTCAAGGCACTTGAATTCTTCAATCTTTTGCTCCTTTCCATCAGTGAATCCCACAAAGTTATTTGCATCAACACTTGTGTACAACACTTCATAGGATACATTGTTGGGATCCTCAATAAGGTGCAACATTTTCTTTTCCCCATCCAACCTGACAAGGCTTCTTTCAATTGAAATGGTGGCATAGGAAATATCCATTTGGAAACTCCCACCAAAACTTGCAGCCCATTTTCTTGACAGTAGCATGCCCCACTTGGCTAGGCTATCAACATATGACAACATCAAGTTTTAAATTTTTACATGGGTAGGCTGCAAGCTGCACCGCCAAACCCTTCACACATCCCAACACTGTAAATTCTTTGGAGTCCATGGCAAGTGCATTTTCCATATGTTGTTGTCACTTTGATGTTTTTCTCATTCATGACCTCTAAAGGCATGACATTGCATGATGACCCTGAGTCAAACATGCAGTTATGCAGCAGTCTGTCCTTAATAATCAAAGTTGTGAAGAATGGATCCAAATTCATCTGAGAGTCCACCAAGGATGTCCCTAGGTAAACCTCAGGTATTGTCCACTCAAAATTTCCCCGCACTTAAAAGTGAATTTTCAAAATTTTGAGTATTGAATGTCTTCTCTGTTGTCTTTGAAATGTTAAAAGCCAAGAAGTTGTAACAGATCTGCATTCCTGGGTCATTTTGTGTGTTTCTCGCGTACTTCGCGTATTTTTGTCCCGCATGTCCCAGTTTCAAACGGGCCCCTTTGTTGCATTTTCACCCGAAACGCCTGAGCCGCGTACTTCACGCATTTCTGTTCCAAATGTCCCAAACACTTCCGGACCTGTTGTCACGTTTTCACCCGGATTGATCAAGTCGCGTACTTCGGAACTTTTTGACCCAAATGTCCCAAGTCAAAAAAGTGCGCTCTGTTCCAATTTCGCCCGAAACACCCGAACCGCGTACTTCGCGCTTTCTTGTCCCAAATGTCCCAATTTCAAAAGTGCGCTCTGTTCCATTTTCACCCGAAATGCCCCAACCGCGTACTTCGCGCGTTTTCGTCCCAAAAGTCCCGAAATGCATTTATGCGCCTTCTTCCTGCTTCGCCCGAGCCGCGTGTTTCGCGCATTCACGTTTCACATGTCCCAGATGAACCAAGGGCTATCCATACTTGGTTTTTTCCGTGAATATGTTGCCTTTAAAATTGGTAGATATGAATTTAATGCGCATTGATTTCCCTTTCTCTCTCCAAAACGGCTATATAACGGGCAGACCCCCTCTTACATTTTTCACACTGCTTCTTTGCTCGAACCCCTGCAATCTAATTTCCTGCGCACAAACCCGTTCCCTACTGCAATTCCTTCCCGAGTCTAGATTGCATTTCTCTCTCAGCTACTATCAGTATGAAGATCAAATTCCAGGGACAAGAGCAAGTTTCACCACTAGAGTCTGCCGTTCTCAACATCGGAGACAGTGAAGCTCGACATCTCGATTTCGGTGATTTTTGGGCGAGGATGGCAGATGCAAACCCTACTCCAATGGCACAAATGATTCACGACAGCGGTTTGGCCTTTGCTGGCGGTTTCCCGATCTCGGTACAGTGTGCTGATACCGTGCTTTCGTGCGGAGCTCATTTCGACCCCGCCTCGAGTGAATTGACCAATATACACGGGGAACTCATTGCCAAACTAGATGCTGCCGCCATTAGCACTGCTCTGAGAATCCCAGAGATGGATAATGCCATAGTCATTTCCCGGGATCAAGCACAGGCCCTGTTCAATCAGGACAGCGACAAATACAAAGCACGGGTGGCAAAGTCCTGGCTGAAGAACCCTAAGAAAGGAGCTTCTCGTCTGACCAAAACCCTCTTGCGGGTAGATTTCAATGAAGAGTTGTCCGATTTCATAATTCTGCTGGCTCGGGTTATGGGTTTGCCCACTACCAACGAATTCCATTTCTGGATGTGTCCGCTCATCAGTATGGTGTGCGAAGGAACGCAGAACATCAACTGGGCAGAGATCATCAGCATGAATTTGGCGGAGCAACTGTCCAACGTGCAGCAAACGAAGAAGTTCTATATGACTTCGTACCTGATGTACACTCTGGCAGCATCAAGGCAGTGGTTTGGTTTCTCTTACATAGATGAACACAAAGATGATCCAATATATGCATACTGCCCGCAGTTCACCCTGGAGACCAGCAATCGTAACTTCAGAAGGGTCAACGACGCTTTCACCATGTACGTGGTCAGGCTGCTCGAAGGCGATACTGCCAGGAGGTTTTCTGATGAAGCTATGACTCTGATATCGCACTACGGTGCCTACTTCATCCAGTTCAGAAAGTTCTCTTATATCAGGTTAGCCGGCTATGAGGGCTCCCCTCTGAGACTGCCCATGTTCTGTAATGATAAAATGGCCTTGATAGAGATATGCAGGCAACTAGACAAGTTGCATAGAACCTGCAGGGATAAGAGGATCACTGGTTTACACTTTCCCATCTCTTTGGGAAATTATACCTGCAAAACAGCCCTAGATGCACAGAATGTAGAAAGAGCCCTGGTTCCCATCACGGTTCACTTCTTCAAGCCAAGGACTTGCTTCGACTTGAAGAGGTTCATTGGGCAGAACATCAAAATAGTCTATTATCACAGAGCTGATACAGAAGACTATTGGGCTGATTGTGCTGATGATTTTGAGGCTAGAAGGAGGCACTATGGCAGATTCTCCTTGCAATTAATTGAAGAACTCGGCCTATATCAAGTTCCTGAAGGGCTAAAGGATGACAACTCTGATCTATACTCGTATGAGTATGAAAATGTGGTTATGCACACTCCTTTAGAGGACGTGGATTGGAACAGGAAAGAGAGGGACGACCTGGCTGAGATCCTTGCTCCAGTTTTGGTCAGGACTAGGGTCTGGTTTGACAGGAAAGTTCGAGAGTTCAGGAGGCATTCAGGAGAATCCTCTTCTAAGGACGCTTCAACACCGAGAAGAGAAGCATCTATTCCAAGGTCTGAGACACCAGTGAAGACCCCTCCTGCCTCATCAACTCAGGGACCTGCAGAATCTACTCCTTCCTCATCCACCCAGGTATATAAGAAGAAACTCAAAGAAGTAAAGAAAGAACCTGTGGAAGAAGATCTCCAGGAAAAATAGGAAAATTTTCCTATAGGGCCAGAGAACATCATTGTTCTTAGTGAAAGTGAAGAAAGTGAAATGCCAACCCCTGCAAATGCTCCTGAAGACCCAGCTGATAAAGATAAAGAAGTGCAGAGCACTGAGCTTCCAGGTGCTGTAGATTCTTCTACCACAATTGCCTCCAGTGCCCCGCCCACATCTCAACTCGAGTCAACAGCTGCACAGACCTTGAGCGTCATGAGCTCCCTGTCTCTTGGTCCCCTTGCCCCTCCTGCTGATTCCTCTTCCTCTTTCGCGTGGGTGCAACCTTTGGTCGACAAAAAGAAGAGAAAATTCTCCTCTCAAAGCTCGGGATCAAATTTTGATGCTGTCGCAGCCTTGTTGGGCACCACCCCTTCTCGTGCCAAGAGAGCCAAAGTCACCTCCAGAATAGTGTCTGATGCTCAAGGTCAGCAATTCCTGGAGATTGCCAAGCCTACAACGGATAAATCAGAGCAGGACTTGCAGGCATCTGACTTGGAGCTCTCGAGAATCCCAATGGGAGAGTCTACCCCTGAAGGTGAAATTCACAACCTCCAGGAAACAGTCACAAGAGTCATTGGGAGGGTAGAAAAGGGCCAGCAAACTATTGAACAGTTGGAAGAACAGGCCCAAGTTCTCACAGGTTTCATCAAGTCCCTTTTGTCTAAGGACAAAGTTTTGGACCCTACCCCCTTGACTGCTCTCCCACCTCCTGTAATTCTAAGCCAAGATGAAGTGCAGAGTATTAAAGATATGCACAAGCATTCTGTCTATGGCAGAGCTATTGAAGCCATGGTGGAAGACATGCTTGTTGCTGGGTTAAACTTCATCGATGAAGCTTTCAAACTCCACGAAAAGGTGAACAATGTGCAACTGAAGCTCTCCTCCACTATCAATACCATGGATAAAGAGCTCAAAATCTGGAGCAGTTGCATAGTAGACCTTCGCCTTATGGGACAGACAGACGAAAACATTTTGCTGGCGAATAAAGTTTTTGATGATGCAAAGGACAATCTATCAAAATCATGGGTCTACAGCGTGGAGTGGAAGATCAGAGTCTTGGAGGAGGCTTTGGGAGAAATGAAAAACAGCTGGCAGAAGGGCGAAGCCTTCAAGACATTGGTTGTCTCGGCTTTCAAAGATATACATTGTCATCTTCAAGATGAAACTTCTGGTGCCCCCCTTTCCTTACAAGAGATCAAAGCTCAGTTCAGAGCTTTTGTAAAAGACAATTTATTCAAGGAAAGCTCCATCTCCAAAGAAAAAATGAAGGAGATCTGCTCTCTTCAATCTGCCATCGAAGAAGCAAATAAAGATTATCATACTCATGTCGAGTTTGATAAAGAGATGGAGAAGTGTCTGGGATTTTGGACTCAGTCTGCAGCCAACACGTCAGTTCCCCGTGGCAGAGACATAGCTGAGGCGTTGAAGAGATTCAGACAGCGGATTCTGAAGTCAGTGGGTCCCTCTCAGTGATCGGACACCTGTCTTCTTCCCCATTCTTTTCTCTTCTTCCCTTTCTTTTTCCGTTTTCTTTGTAATAGGTTGAGGTACTGCGAGTTGGCAGTCCTTAACTATTCTTTAGTTAAAAGAAACGGTTACAAAAAGTAACTGACTTGTAAGCTATATAATGGTATTTTCTACGCCATTCGAAGGAGGAAGAACTTGGCATATTTTCTGGAAGTGTAAATAGATCAGAGAGAAATCAATACAAAAGGGCTTTCCATTCATTGTCTATCTAATCTTTGTTATCTCTGTGTTTTCATTTAATTTCGTGAAGATCATTTGTTTCTAGTTCGTTAGTCTCACTGATTGCATATTTTCAAATATTGCGAGTATAGTGATCTTGTACAACCAAGAAGGAACTTTGTGTCCTTGATTAATGAATCTGAAGAAGGTTATTTACAGAACTTTGTGTCTGGTAATCTCATCTTGTTCATCCAATGCAAACGATCTTGTTTTAAATTCACTGCAACTTCGCATACATAAAGGATTATTCTGCTATCTATAATTCTGCATGTTGCTCTTCTGCTCACCCTCGTATTCCCTTTCCTCAGTCCTTTTGTAACTGATGATCCTTGTGGAAAACACTTTCGTAATATCCAAGTTCAACCATAAAATCATGTTTTGTATATTTGTAAATAAGTTCGTTTCTGAATAAGGGAACCTCTCCCATTAAAGAGGAGGGACTTCTTGTCCCCTGACTGTTGCTCTTCTTAAAAGTCCTATTTGACGACCAACAGTTTTTGGCGACTCCGCTGGGGAAAATCACATTCCAGTTCTGCAATTTTTGATCATCCTTTGATCTGGCGACTCCGCGTTTCACTCGAGGGAGAAGGGCCCTTGGTATTGAAGATTCTCAGTTTCAGCTTTTAGAGCGACAAGGTTTTCCTTTCCTTTCAACTTCAACAAGAGATAGAAGGACTCGTTCGACAAGCACTCCACCTGTTCAAGATAGAAGTCCTACGGGTGGTATTCCTTCAGAGCCTGCTAGTCCCAATCTACGAGCTTTGATCCTCGCTGGTGTTACAGTTCCTCTCCAAGCCATATTTCCAAGAATGGCGGCACCATTACCATGGGGTCAACGTGTCGGGCCCCTGGCCCTTACTCAGCCTTTACATGAGTTACCCAGAGGTAACCGGAAGAACTTCCCAAAATTCAAAGGTGATGGCAAAGTACATCCTGATGAACATATTGCAGCCTTCATAGTTGCATGTGGAGTTTTGGGAGTTGAACATGAAGACGTCTCCGTAAGACTGTTCGTGGAGACTTTACAAGATAATGCTGCTGATTGGTTCTTTCACCTTCCGGCTGGTGCTATAACCGACTGGGACACAATGAGAACCCAGTTCGAGAATCGTTTCAAGCCGGCAGAAGATGTACATGCCTTGCTAGCCCAAATCTCTCAGATAAAGAAAGATTCACAAGAGCCCATGAGAGAATTTGTGGCCCGGTTCAACAGGTTGATAAATAAAATTCCAACAAACACTCGACCTGTTGATCGGATTCAAAAATGTTTCTTTCTAAATGCCCAATCACCTAAAGTTAGTTATGCACTAAGAAGGGCTAATCTCGCAACGTTAGCTCTAGATCAAGAACTGGCTGTTAGTGTCGAAGATGACTTGATCATGTCAGGGAAGTTGAGAAGAGACCCTCCCAAATCTAAGTCTGCTGCTTCTTCCTCTTCCACCCCTGGACCTAACACTGATCCATTAGTTCAGAAACTTGCGAATGATCTTATTGCTATAAAGAAACAATTGGCTCAGCATGCCCCTTATGCAGATGTTCCAAGAAGAAATTTCCAGCCCAGGAATCGTTTGCCTGCTTCTCAAACAAGACTAGCACTTGAAGGACCTCCTGTTAAGGTTCCTGTGAATGCAACCTGTGAAGTTGAAGAGCCGGATGATGATGAGGCTAATGAAGCTTGCAAGGAGTTTGTGGAGGAATTTGATGATGAGGCTGAAGAACTTGAGGGATCTCGAGTTAATTTCTTTACCACCGAGGGTATTGATGATGGAGATGATTATGATGAAGTGGTAGCAGACATGAATAGCGAATCATTTGCTGTCATGACTCGAGAGCAGACACGTCAGAGGGAGAAAGTGACACAGCCTATCAAGAAATCCAAGGAGCAGTCGACAACTATTCCCGTGATTGCAAAAAGAGGATCTCCTATCCCTACTTCGTCTACACCAAAGGTGAGTCCTATCAATCCTGCTACCAAAGTTGCTTCTTCTTTTTCTCCTAAAGTTGATAAGCCTAGAATTTCAAATGATGATGGCCCGTCCACTTCTGGGTCTTTTGATATTGTTGATCACCTGAAAAAGACCAAGGTCCAAATCTCAGAAGCTGAGTACTATCAGACCCATCCCAAAGCTTTTGCCAAGATGATTCAATTTGTTAATTCCCATTCCAAGACCACCTCTAAAGGCCTTTTACCTACTCCTCCTTCTGCACCACAGCCCAGTCTGGTAGCTGCTGTCACCTCGCCTGGTGACAAAATTAAACCATTTTATGTAACACTTCTCATAGCTGGCCATAGACTCAGTAATTGTGTCATAGATTCAGGAGCCTCGGACAATGTCATGCCAGCTAAAGTAGCTCATGCTTTAGGCTTAACCCTCACTCGTACTTATGGATCTTGCTACTCTATGGAGAGTAAGGAAGTGCCTCTGGTTGGAAGGATTAAAGATGCACAAGTGGCTTTTGCTGCCTTGCCTGAAAAGAAAGTGTTGGCTACCATCTTAGTAGCAGATATCCCTCCTTCATACGGGATGTTGCTAAGTAGGAACTTTTGTAAAGATGTGGGTGGGGAAATTCAAATGGATTGGTCACATGCCCTTGTACCGGTTAATGGACAAATGAAGAAGCTGCTGCCTGAGAAACAATCTGAGTATATTGTGCAGAAGACGGATGATCCTAAAGCACAAATACTCTATGAGGATATGGGTCATGGTAATTACATGATTATGTCCCCTGATGAAATCCCACCCCCCAAAGTGTCTCCTAGAGATCCTAACGGGGTTTGGATTTTAGAATTTGATGGAAGTTGTTCCTCAGCTGGTTCTGGAGCTGGTGTCCTGCTAGTGTCACCTGAAGGAAGCCTACACCCCTTTTCATTCAAGTTACAGTTCGAGAATACTAATAACACAGCAGAGTACGAGGCTCTCATTCTCGGATTGCAGGTGGCCAAAGAACAAGGTGTAAAGAACCTCCTGGCTCGTGGTGATGCAGAGCTGATTGTAAAGCAAGTCAGAAACCTCTTTCAGGTAAAAAATGGGAGGCTGAAGCATTACCGGAATCAGGTTTGGGATTCCATTGAATTCCTTGATGCTTTCTCTATTGAAGCAATACCTAGGGAAAAGAACAGCAGGGCTGATTCACTAGCTGTCTCAGGGTCACTGCTGATTCCTCATCCTGATTTCTCTCAGGACAAATTCACCATTGAAATGGTCCATCGGCCTAGTGTACCTGACAACACCAATAACTGGCAGGTTTTCAATAATGATCAGCATTTGCTTTCCTTCCTGGAACTCAAAGGTAATTTTGAACAACTGTATTTTGAGGGAAGTGACAACCTGCCTCGTGAAAGTGTGTCCTTTGACCAAGCTGTCACCCAAGGAGAAGAAACAGATCAGGAAGGGTGCATTAAACTCAAAGGAAACAAGATTCCTAAAGGCTTGGTGAGTTCTGAGGAATTATTTGATAAACATGACAGGTATGTGAAATCTAGAGCTTCCTCTGGGCCTCAACAATCAGCTGAACATGACAAAATCAATATTGGAAGTTCTACTGACCCCAAGCTCGTGAATATTGGAAAATGTTGCACAGCAGATGAGAGGAGAAAAGCAATTGATCTTCTAAGGAGGTATAAGGATGTTCTTGCTTACTCTTATGAGGATCTAAAAGCCTTCAAGCCAAAAGATATGCAGCACTCTATTCCTCTTAAGCCTGGAATTAAGCCTTTCAAGCAGAAACAGAGGCAGTATAATCCCAAAATAGCTGACACCATCTTTCAGGAGATTCAGAAGTTGTTGAAGGCTAAAATCATCTTTCCCATTCACCATTCAACATGGATTGCAAATATTGTGCCTGTTAGGAAGAAGAATGGTGAGATCCGCATCTGTGTTGATTTCAGGAACCTGAATCAGGCTTCTCTGAAAGATAATTATCCTTTGCCTATGATGGATCAAGTATTGCAAGCAGTAACAGGATCGGAAATGTTATCTATGCTTGATGGATTTTCTGGATATAATCAGGTAGAGGTTGATACTGCAGATCAACACAAGACAGCCTTCACTACTCCTTGGGGCACCTTTGCTTACAAGAGGATGCCTTTTGGGCTCATTAACGCTGGTGCCACTTTTCAGAGAGCCATGGATCTGGCTTTTGGAAGCTTGAAAGGGAAGTGTATTGTCATATATCTTGATGACCTGACAGTGTTTTCCAAGACAAGAGCGGATCATTTTGATCACCTGGAGACAGTTCTGCTAAGATGCAGAGAGCATGGAATTTCTTTGAATCCTAAAAAATCTGTTTTCTGTGTCACAGAGGGAAAACTATTAGGGCACATTGTCTCCAAGGATGGTATTAAGATTGACCCTGAACGAGTACAAGCTATCCAGCAAATTCCTCTCCCAACCAGTAAAAAGGGTGTGCACTCCTTCTTCGGTAAGATCAATTTTTTAAGAAGGTTCATCCCTGATTTTGCAGAGTTAACTTTGAATATTTCTCAAATGATGAAAGGGAAGCAAACATTTGGTTGGTCTTCTGGAGGAAAGGAATCCTTTGAGGGTATCAAGAGAGCTATCGCTAAAACTCCAGTTTTGGCCTGTCCTGATTTCAGCAAAGATTTCATCATCTATTGCTATGCTACAGATAATACCCTGGCTGCTGTCTTAACTCAAGAAGACTCTAATGAGCATGAACTCCCAATTGCGTTCATGAGCTATATTCTAAAGGATCACGAGTTGAAATACACCATGATGGAGAAGCATGCTTTTGCAGTGGTCAAAGCTGTGAAGCAGTTTCGTTTTTATATCCTCAACTCTCACTCCATGGTGCTGGTTCCAGATACAACTGTTAAGTCGATTCTCACACAACAAGAATTTGGATCCAAGAGAGGGAACTGGGTTGCTAAGGTCCAAGAGTATGACATTGATATCAAACCGACCAAGCTGGTTCGTGGAAAAGGTCTTTGTGAGCTCATTGCTGAAGGAGCTAAACATGAGTTGCTGGAGGAGAAAGCTGACATTCCTACTGTTCTGTTCCTTAGCTCAGTCGATGAATGGTATGCTGACATCGCCCATTTTCTCACCTATGGGGAATGCCCCTCTCATTTAACTGCCAAGGAAAAGAGGACTGTTAAATTGAGGTCAGCGCAATATGTATTATGGGAAAATGCTTTGTTCAAGCGTGGCTTAGATGGGAGATTTTTGAAGTGTGTGGACAAGGAACAGCAGAGAAAATTGCTCTCAGCTTTTCATGATCAGGCATGTGGAGGGCACTATTCATCAACGGTCACTGCTCACAAGATACTCCGTGGAGGATACTACTGGCCTTCCTTGTTCAGAGATGCATCCAAGTGGGTGGATAAATGTGAGGCTTGTCAGACTTTTGTGGGAAGACCTAAACTGGCGTCGTTGCCTCTCAAGCCAGTTGTGATTGAGGAACCATTTCAACAGTGGGGTTTGGACTTCATTGGTGCACTTAATCCTGCTTCTAGTGCTGGTCACACTCATGTGCTAACTGCCACTGACTACTTCACCAAATGGGTGGAAGCTATTCCAGTCAAGAGCACCACTTCTGAAGTGGTATGCAGCTTCATCAAAGAGAACATCTTGGTAAGGTATGGTGTACCTAACAAGATTGTAACAGATAATGCTTCAAACTTCTCCTCAACTGAGATAATGGATTTCTGCTACGGGTATGGCATCTCACTGGCTCATTCTTCAGATTATTACCCCCAGGGAAATGGGCAAGCAGAATCCACCAACAAAAATCTGGTGACAATTATAAGGAAGTTGGTCAATGAGTCTCAACGAAACTGGCACAAGAAGCTCTATGATGCTCTTTGGGCAGACAGGATCACACCTAAAAGAGCCATTGGAATGTCCCCTTTTCAAGTGGTGTATGGAGTTGAGGCTCAATTGCCAGTGACAGTGGAACTGCCAGCCTTACACCTAATGAAGGCCATTGAGGATACTAGTTTCAGCGATGCTCTGGATAAGAGAATTATGTACCTGCACAAACTGAATGAAGACAGATTGATGGTTGCTGATAGGATATCTGTTCACCAGCAAAAGGTAAAGGCCCTGTTTGACAAGAAAGCTAGGTTCAGAGATTTCCAAGTTGGAGACACTGTGTTGCTATGGGATAAAAGACATGAACCTCGTGGCAGCCATGGAAAGTTTGATTCCCTTTGGCTCGGGCCTTTCAAGATCAGGCACTTTGCTGGTAAGAATTCTTTCTATCTTGATTACATGGATGGTTCTCCCCTCCCACTTCCTTATAGTGGGCAGTACCTCAAGTTGTTCAAGTCCTAGGTGACTAGGAAGTCCTTTGTATATTCTGTACAGTGTTTTTGCTTCTCTGCTTTTGGTGTGTTTTCCTTTTGTTGTTTTGGTGTGTTGCCCTCTGTATTGGTGTCCTTTTTGACTCCGTTGCCCAATGGATAAGGTACTGGTCTGCTCCCCCGATTTTGTCTAAGTTCTTGCCTTGCCTCATTCCTTGAATTTATGCCAAGTCATCCCCAGAAGGAGCCAGCTGTTGTCCACTCAAAATTTCCCCGCACTTAAAAGTGAATTTTCAAAATTTTGAGTATTGAATGTCTTCTCTGTTGTCTTTGAAATGTTAAAAGCCAAGAAGTTGTAACAGATCTGCATTCCTGGGTCATTTTGTGTGTTTCTCGCGTACTTCGCGTATTTTTGTCCCGCATGTCCCAGTTTCAAACGGGCCCCTTTGTTGCATTTTCACCCGAAACGCCTGAGCCGCGTACTTCACGCATTTCTGTTCCAAATGTCCCAAACACTTCCGGACCTGTTGTCACGTTTTCACCCGGATTGATCAAGTCGCGTACTTCGGAACTTTTTGACCCAAATGTCCCAAGTCAAAAAAGTGCGCTCTGTTCCAATTTCGCCCGAAACACCCGAACCGCGTACTTCGCGCTTTCTTGTCCCAAATGTCCCAATTTCAAAAGTGCGCTCTGTTCCATTTTCACCCGAAATGCCCCAACCGCGTACTTCGCGCGTTTTCGTCCCAAAAGTCCCGAAATGCATTTATGCGCCTTCTTCCTGCTTCGCCCGAGCCGCGTGTTTCGCGCATTCGCGTTTCACATGTCCCAGATGAACCAAGGGCTATCCATACTTGGTTTTTTCCGTGAATATGTTGCCTTTAAAATTGTTAGATATGAATTTAATGCGCATTGATTTCCCTTTCTCTCTCCAAAACGGCTATATAACGGGCAGACCCCCTTTTACATTTTTCACACTGCTTCTTTGCTCGAACCCCTGCAATCTAATTTCCTGCGCACAAACCCGTTCCCTACTGCAATTCCTTCCCGAGTCTAGATTGCATTTCTCTCTCAGCTACTATCAGTATGAAGATCAAATTCCAGGGACAAGAGCAAGTTTCACCACTAGAGTCTGCCGTTCTCAACATCGGAGACAGTGAAGCTCGACATCTCGATTTCGGTGATTTTTGGGCGAGGATGGCAGATGCAAACCCTACTCCAATGGC
Organism: Taxus chinensis; assembly: GCA_019776745.2. NCBI lineage: Eukaryota > Viridiplantae > Streptophyta > Pinopsida > Cupressales > Taxaceae > Taxus > Taxus chinensis. Next base: position 27,141 of record JAHRHJ020003202.1, read on the forward strand.
ACAAATGATTCACGACAGCGGTTTGGCCTTTGCTGGTGGTTTCCCGATCTCGGTACAGTGTGCTGATACCGTGCTTTCGTGCGGAGCTCATTTCGACCCCGCCTCGAGCGAATTGACCAATATACACGGGGAACTCATTGCCAAACTAGATGCTGCCGCCATTAGCACTGCTCTGAGAATCCCAGAGATGGATAATGCCATAGTCGTTTCCCGGGATCAAGCACAGGCCCTTCTCAATCAGGACAGCGAAAAATACAAAGCACGGGTGGCAAAGTCCTGGCTGAAGAACCCTAAGAAGGGAGCTTCTCGTCTGACCAAAACCCTCTTGCGGGCAGATTTCAATGAAGAGTTGTCTGATTTCATAATTCTGCTGGCTCGGGTTATGGGTTTGCCCACTACCAACGAATTCCATTTCTGGATGTGTCCGCTCATCAGTATGGTGTGCGAAGGAACGCAGAACATCAACTGGGCAGAGATCATCAGCATGAATTTGGCGGAGCAACTGTCCAACGTGCAGCAAACGAAGAAGTTCTATATGACTTCGTACCTGATGTACACTCTGGCAGCATCAAGGCAGTGGTTTGGTTTCTCTTACATAGATGAACACAAAGATGATCCAATATATGCATACTGCCCGCAGTTCACCCTGGAGACCAGCAATCGTAACTTCAGAAGGGTCAACGACGCTTTCACCATGTACGTGGTCAGGCTGCTCGAAGGCGATACTGCCAGGAGGTTTTCTGATGAAGCTATGACTCTGATATCGCACTACGGTGCCTACTTCATCCAGTTCAGAAAGTTCTCTTATATCAGGTTAGCCGGCTATGAGGGCTCCCCTCTGAGACTGCCCATGTTCTGTAATGATAAAATGGCCTTGATAGAGATATGCAGGCAACTAGACAAGTTGCATAGAACCTGCAGGGATAAGAGGATCACTGGTTTACACTTTCCCATCTCTTTGGGAAATTATACCTGCAAAACAGCCCTAGATGCACAGAATGTAGAAAGAGCCCTGGTTCCCATCACGGTTCACTTCTTCAAGCCAAGGACTTGCTTCGACTTGAAGAGGTTCATTGGGCAGAACATCAAAATAGTCTATCATCATAGAGCTGATACAGAAGACTATTGGGCTGATTGTGCTGATGATTTTGAGGCTAGAAGGAGGCACTATGGCAGATTCTCCTTGCAATTAATTGAAGAACTCGGCCTATATCAAGTTCCTGAAGGGCTAAAGGATGACAACTCTGATCTATACTCGTATGAGTATGAAAATGTGGTTATGCACACTCCTTTAGAGGACGTGGATTGGAACAGGAAAGAGAGGGACGACCTGGCTGAGATCCTTGCTCCAGTTTTGGTCAGGACTAGGGTCTGGTTTGACAGGAAAGTTCGAGAGTTCAGGAGGCATTCAGGAGAATCCTCTTCTAAGGACGCTTCAACACCGAGAAGAGAAGCATCTATTCCAAGGTCTGAGACACCAGTGAAGACCCCTCCTGCCTCATCAACTCAGGGACCTGCAGAATCTACTCCTTCCTCATCCACCCAGGTATATAAGAAGAAACTCAAAGAAGTAAAGAAAGAACCTGTGGAAGAAGATCTCCAGGAAAAACAGGCAAATTTTCCTATAGGGCCAGAGAACATCATTGTTCTTAGTGAAAGTGAAGAAAGTGAAATGCCAACCCCTGCAAATGCTCCTGAAGACCCAGCTGATAAAGATAAAGAAGTCCAGAGCACTGAGCTTCCAGGTGCTGTAGATTCTTCTACCACAATTGCCTCCAGTGCCCCGCTCACATCTCAACTCGAGTCAACAGCTGCACAGACCTTGAGCGTCATGAGCTCCCTGTCTCTTGGTCCCCTTTCCCCTCCTGCTAATTCCTCTTCCTCTTTCGCGTGGGTGCAACCTTTGGTCGACAAAAAGAAGAGAAAATTCTCCTCTCAAAGCTCGGGATCAAATTTTGATGCTGTCGCAGCCTTGTTGGGCACCACCCCTTCTCGTGCCAAGAGAGCCAAAGTCACCTCCAGAATAGTGTCTGATGCTCAAGGTCAGCAATTCCTGGAGATTGCCAAGCCTACAACGGATAAATCAGAGCAGGACTTGCAGGCATCTGACTTGGAGCTCTCGAGAATCCCAATGGGAGAGTCTACCCCTGAAGGTGAAATTCACAACCTCCAGGAAACAGTCACAAGAGTCATTGGGAGGGTAGAAAAGGGCCAGCAAACTATTGAACAGTTGGAAGAACAGGCCCAAGTTCTCACAGGTTTCATCAAGTCCCTTTTGTCTAAGGACAAAGTTTTGGACCCTACCCCCTTGACTGCTCTCCCACCTCCTGTAATTCTAAGCCAAGATGAAGTGCAGAGTATTAAAGATATGCACAAGCATTCTGTCTATGGCAGAGCTATTGAAGCCATGGTGGAAGACATGCTTGTTGCTGGGTTAAACTTCATCGATGAAGCTTTCAAACTCCACGAAAAGGTGAACAATGTGCAACTGAAGCTCTCCTCCACTATCAATACCATGGATAAAGAGCTCAAAATCTGGAGCAGTTGCATAGTAGACCTTCGCCTTATGGGACAGACAGACGAGAACATTTTGCTGGCGAATAAAGTTTTTGATGATGCAAAGGACAATCTATCAAAATCATGGGTCTACAGCGTGGAGTGGAAGATCAGAGTCTTGGAGGAGGCTTTGGGAGAAATGAAAAACAGCTGGCAGAAGGGCGAAGCCTTCAAGACATTGGTTGTCTCGGCTTTCAAAGATATACATTGTCATCTTCAAGATGAAACTTCTGGTGCCCCCCTTTCCTTACAAGAGATCAAAGCTCAGTTCAGAGCTTTTGTAAAAGACAATTTATTCAAGGAAAGCTCCATCTCCAAAGAAAAAATGAAGGAGATCTGCTCTCTTCAATCTGCCATCGAAGAAGCAAATAAAGATTATCATACTCATGTCGAGTTTGATAAAGAGATGGAGAAGTGTCTGGGATTTTGGACTCAGTCTGCAGCCAACACGTCAGTTCCCCGTGGCAGAGACATAGCTGAGGCGTTGAAGAGATTCAGACAGCGGATTCTGAAGTCAGTGGGTCCCTCTCAGTGATCGGACACCTGTCTTCTTCCCCATTCTTTTCTCTTCTTCCCTTTCTTTTTCCGTTTTCTTTGTAATAGGTTGAGGTACTGCGAGTTGGCAGTCCTTAACTATTCTTTAGTTAAAAGAAACGGTTACAAAAAGTAACTGACTTGTAAGCTATATAATGGTATTTTCTACGCCATTCGAAGGAGGAAGAACTTGGCATATTTTCTGGAAGTGTAAATAGATCAGAGAGAAATCAATACAAAAGGGCTTTCCATTCATTGTCTATCTAATCTTTGTTATCTCTGTGTTTTCATTTAATTTCGTGAAGATCATTTGTTTCTAGTTCGTTAGTCTCACTGATTGCATATTTTCAAATATTGCGAGTATAGTGATCTTGTACAACCAAGAAGGAACTTTGTGTCCTTGATTAATGAATCTGAAGAAGGTTATTTACAGAACTTTGTGTCTGGTAATCTCATCTTGTTCATCCAATGCAAACGATCTTGTTTTAAATTCACTGCAACTTCGCATACATAAAGGATTATTCTGCTATCTATAATTCTGCATGTTGCTCTTCTGCTCACCCTCGTATTCCCTTTCCTCAGTCCTTTTGTAACTGATGATCCTTGTGGAAAACACTTTCGTAATATCCAAGTTCAACCATAAAATCATGTTTTGTATATTTGTAAATAAGTTCGTTTCTGAATAAGGGAACCTCTCCCATTAAAGAGGAGGGACTTCTTGTCCCCTGACTGTTGCTCTTCTTAAAAGTCCTATTTGACGACCTTTGTTCTCTCAAGGTGTAATATACTCTTGAGTTTACAAGATTAATCACCAAACCCTTTAAAATGGGAATACAACCACCATTACAATTTATAGAGTGACAGGTGACTTATCATCTTAACTCCCAATGACCTTTCGATATACCTTAATATAACTTAAGACTTTTCATATTCCACTTCAAATATTTAAGTCCCTTTTATAATAATCAAGGTGACTTAATTTACATTACATTTATGAAAAAGTGCAAACCCCAATGCAAAATTAGAATATTGGAAAGTCCATAAATTGGGGGGAGAAGAGAATAGAGAAAGGAGATGTGCAGAAGAAAAATTCCTGATGAACATTGATCCTCATTGATGGAAAAAATAGTGAAACTCTGAATCTTAAATTCCTTGCACACTGTGAAAATGTGTCAAATTATCTCATGAAACGCTCGCTAAGTTGAGAGCGAGAAATATCAGAATTATGGAAAACTGGATAGCTCATAATGGAAAGAAAAGGATTTATGCCGAGGCTCTGATGATTGGGTTCCTACAGTGGCAAACAAGCCACTTATTTTTTCTTCGATCCATTGCCTCCATGTGTTAGGTTCAATTCCATGTATGGGTAAGACATTGTAGCCCATCTCATAGGTGAAGGGTTGGTCTGACCCATCTACTTTAGCTTCATGTCTCCCTTAAAAAAAGTAACTTACTATTTTTTAGTAAGTGTGAAAATTCAAGTCCTCGATCTTCAACTGGATGTTACGGCTTAGTTTTCCTCTTTCTCCCTACGTTCCTCATTCCTTCTGGATCAACTTTCTATTTTTAGTAGGTGCTCGAGGGCCCACTTACTTTTTTAAGTAAGTGCCAAAAATGTCCATTCTAGTAAGATTCTCAGATGTAGTGCACCTCCAATGTCTTCGTCTCCTTGCAGGTTCTTTTATCGATGATTTTCCAAAATAGTAGTTCCTATGTAGTAGACTTGCTATTTTTAGAAAGTTGACTTCTGGGAGTCAGATTGATGTGGAACAAAATTTTTTTGATATGGTTTTTTCCCAATATCACCCCTTTGAAATTTCAGGCCCACCCGCTTAATAGTCTAGGAGATTTTAAACTTTTAATTTTCGGACCTGGCAGTGCTTCTGGATGCGGCAACCATTAATGGACCTCAAAATTGTAGGTTTGGTTTTCTCCTCTGTTTGTGAAAAAAATTTATTTTTTTGATGTGGGTTTTTTCTTCTGGTGCTTCACGTGTGATCTTACTTCAATCCAGCAATCGGTTTGATGGGAAATCCCACTTCTTTCTTCGTTGAGCTAGAAAGGAGATTTCTTTGTTGTGGATGCTTTGTCAGTATGAGAGGAGGAGTTTGAGGTTATTTTTCAATGGTCTTAGACATAGGAATGAATAAAACAAATGGTTTGTTGATTCATGCACTAGTTTGTAAGATTTGTTCAGATTTCTATTTTTTGGCTATGGAGATTTTATTGTTTTCTCTTCGTTGTTCGTTTCTCCTTCATAGCTTGATGATAATTCCTTATGAGACCTATGTATCACCATGGGAAAGCTATTTCAGTTCCTTGGTTGATCTGTTCTGATTTTTTTGCAATGGAGGAGTGATGGAAGCAAAGGAAGGATAGAGGAAGGAGTGAAAATTGAACTGTGCCATGGGATTTGTCTCTGTGAATTAGAAGTTGGAAGCAGATTAATGAGGGGACTAAGAACATGGTTAGATTTTTTAAATTTTGAATGCTTTAAAAAATTGAAACCAGGTCACATGGATGGAGCTTGGGTGACAATTTTTCCATTCTCTGATGTCCCTAACCTTAGGGATATGAGGGACATCATATTTCCATGGTGGTCAATCCTGATGACACGTGGTCTTGATCTGACGACATGGAATGAAGGTGAAAAATGCACTTAAAGTGGGAGCTGAAAGTTGGTCATGTGAATGTCCAAAAGAATCCCCATAGGGTCTGGGCACATTTTTCCATGATCTGATTTCCCTAACCTCAGGTACATGAGGGACATCAGTTTCCATGGTGGCCCTGGAGATGACACGTGGTGTTTGATCTGACGACAGGGAATGGATGCTCCAAAAATGCCCCTGGGGGCTGAAAGTCGGTCACGTGGATGTCCAAAAGACTCCCCATAGGGTGGGATGCATTTTTCAAGGCTTGATGTCCCTAACCTTAGGTGAATGAGGGACATCAATTTCCATGGTGGTCCTAGAGCTGACACGTGGCACTTGATCCGACGGCAGGGAATAGATGCTTCAAAAATCACCTGGGGACCTGAACTGTCAGGTCTTGGAGGTCATATGAGGGTCCCAAGGGTCACATGGGGGCTGGGCACATTTTTCCAAGGTTGATGTACCTTACCTCAAGGGACTTGAGGACATGAAATCCCACCAGGCTCCTGGTGCTGACACGTGTCCTCCTGAAAAATGACTATAGTCCTAACTGCCTTTGAGAGGGTAACTTGGAACATGATAACTTGAGCTCCTCGGTGGAATTTTTAGTGAAAATTTATATGATCCTAAATAGAAATGGAATTTTGAATCCAATGGTGGGGGTATCATGTCTTGATTCTTCCATATGATCCCTGAAAAATTGGATTTTGATTTGAGACTCCACTTGTGCCTGAGAAAAAATGCCTTCTAATCCTATGCACCAAGGTGTTGTGAAAAATATGATTTCAATATCATGTAGGTATTGGAATCCATTTTATAGATATGTTTTGTTTTACTTCTAACTCCATCTAGATTTCCTGAAATCTTCATGTGAAGCCCAGGAGTTGTTTTAGGCCTATGTACTGCTAGGCTTGTGAACCCTGTTTTCACTCAGACTACTCCAAGTCTTTCAAAACTTCCCCAAACCTTCCAAAATCATTTCCATGATGTTCTAAGGTCTTAAATTCACCTCCATGTTTAATTTTTCCATTCCATTCCACTCCAGGGGGTTTGATCTAGTCCTGGGAAGGCCAGTGATAGCCCTTCCCAATACTGCCAGAAGATAACATCTTTTTAGAACTCCCTAAAATCACCTAGGGGGAATGAATAGACTTTCCTAAATCACCTAGGGGACCAATTTGACATCAAATAGGGGGTGACTTTGGACTAGAATATTTGACCTGGGGTGCCTAGGAATGATAAAACATGAAAAATTTGGCACAGGGGTATAGTTGTTGTGCTTGGAAATTATCAATTTCCCTATTGCACATTTGCATGAAAACGAAAACAGTTGGCTCTAAAGCTTGGGGAATGACATGGACTGAGTGCGAAGTGAAAATATGACAAAGTATCCAGAATCTCAATTTAGAATATATTTTCTATTACCATCCACTTCATACTACTCAGTCATGTAGTAACATTCTAAGAAAGTGAAGAAGCAATGGAGAAACCTTCACACATTATGCTCATGGAATTCACACGACTTGGAAAGAGAAACACTGAAATTGCAGAAAGTGTGTTTCACCCTGGCTAAATCACCTATGATACAAGGATAATCAAAATGATTTCATTACAAAGTGAATTGGAGATTTTCTATTGATAAGTTACCTTTGCAATGGGCAACACTGAGTGATGATGTCTATGAAGCTGTTGACGGGTTACAGAAGCTACCTGAATCCTCATTTCTTATTAACTCCAAGTGCTTTCACAATTAGCCAATGTTATTTGGTAAGGAAAGTCTGACAACATGTAAGCAAGTCTTGATGGAATTCAGACTTGGAAATTGGCTCCCTCATTTCTTTTAAATAGAGTACAGAATGTCAAACAGAATTAAATCTAGAACCTATAAGCTAGTTAAGGAATCTCCATGAAACACATCTGATAAAATAAATGCACAATGTTAGAGGCTAGTCAATGAGCTAATCAAAGGCTGCCATTAAATCAAGTTCTTTCTTCCCGACAGGTCAAATGTTCAGGAGGCCATATCTTTTGATCACTGAGAAAGCTTTGAAAGAATATCATATCGTTGGAAATTATCCTGTGAAGCCCTTCAATTGATGGAATCATCAAAATATGAACAATTTTACTTGTCTTGTATGTCGCATGATAAAAAGGATCAAAAATCAGCTCGAAGAATTCAATAATATGCATCCAAATTTCTTACAAGACTCAACCACTTGAATCCTCACGTTTGTAAGTTTGAGACTGAATTTTATCTTCTCCAAGAAACGACATGGGGGATTATCCAACATCATGCTTGGGAATAGATCTGCATTAATGATCCAAAATCAAATTTAATAGTTTTTCCAAAAATTTAAAGGAACTATATCAAAATGGTTCTTAAATTGTGGGACATGGAAAGTAATCTTCCATTTTTGGGATTGAAAATGTATTCAATTTCCTTCCTCTTTAACTGATCAACCATTAGCTTTTAAGCATATTAATATTCTCAATATAAATAACCTTCACATTAGTTAAGGACTTCATACATTTTTATATCTTAATGTTTGTATCTTGCATATTTCATGTCTTTTTCATCAATGCATTGTGTTATGAGTATTGGATATTCTCTTTTGCTGAAGCTAAAATAGGATTTCTATGTTTCATTGTACAGACATATCTTGAAAAGATTTCACAGGCTGTGTCACTCAAGTCTGGCCTCAATTCTTCATTTCCTTCTCCATAGAAGGCCTCAATAGAAATCTGTCATCCTCCCTTATTTTGAATGAGCTGGAATAATCACTCATCTTCTAATTATTATAAGGTCCTTATTTTTCTTCTTGATGAATCATCAAGATTTCTAGGTACTCCTCTCTCTTCCTCCATGGTCCCTGGAATGGTTAGTTTGGGGGTTTGCCTCAGGCATAACTTGAATCTCCATAAGCTTCTTAAAAATCAATAGAGCTTAAGGGGCATGAGGAATGACGGATCAATCTGATGGAGGATCATCCTCTTCTTGCAAGTTCCCACAAAGTGATTCCCATGTTATTTTAAATTGATCAAAATGTTAGCTTCTAGGGCATTGATACTTTGGATAACATGAACTCAAAGAAATCTTGGAAAGAGATTCTCTCTCTTACTTAGCTGGTTGCAAGTGATATTTCATCTGAATTATCCCTCCCAAGTCGAAGATTTCATTACTGAATGGAATTTCATTTTGAATACCAATGTAGAACCTACAATGACCACTAAACATCAACATAATGGAACTTGTTTTATGGATAAAAATAATTAGAATGACATCCTTTATTCCTGTAAGTCAAAATTTTTAATTCCAATGGTTTCACCAAGAGCCACTACCGTAACTCTATGGAAGTTGAGAAGTTTTTGTTTGGATTCAAATTATCACGTTGGTGATCAAAAAATTCTCTTATGATTATTTAGGACCTTTTTCAAAAAGGATGTGTAGAAAGGATAAATTCCACTTGATCCTCACTGAAAATATAGTGTTCTATGGGGGATGAACTTAAGTCAGTGATTATCCTCAATTCCTCTAGGAATGGGTCAGGCTGTAATACCAGAAAAGGATTATGGTGAAATCTATCACTCTAAAAATTATTTGAAGGTGAAAATGCGAATGTTTCAATTCTATTGAAGGAGAAATGTAAAAGGGATGTGGATGATAACTAGTGGATATTATGTTTCCATGTCAGTCTCTGCTAATTTCTGGATTGATATATCTGGCCTAGGTTGATCCTGCTAGCTATCAGTGTGATTCTCACTTGGGGAACTAATGTGGAATCCTCTCTCTAATGTGTGGGGAGATCGATGTTACCAGAGGCAATCTCTAGACATAAAGCTGGGCTCCTAAACTACCTGCCAAAGTCTAGGCATTCCTAGTGCAGGCAAGCTAATCTAATCCTGATTAACCATGCTTCAAAGGCCTAGAGAGAAAAGAAAATTAACGAGCTTACACTACAAGCGGTGATACATCAGAGAAGGATGAATGTTTAATGATCTTTAAAGTGCTCAGGACCGCGAGGAATTTGAGACCCAAATGAAAAATGGACAGATAAATCACAATCCCTAATTTTGTAGATTTTTTCAACAGAAAATGTCCCAAAATTCATATTTACACATCTAAAAGACCTTTTTGAATATTATAATACCACAAATATATATGCAATGAAGAGGGCAAGAAGAAAACTCTCTAGAAAACGAAGCTATTTTGTACAGTATGCATTCACACTAAACACTTTTTTTTCTTTGCTCCATATGTAGTTTTCACAAAGAACATCATTTTAGATAGTAAAAGTAAAATTTCCATTTCCAGGGGAGGATATCGAATCCATTTTCAATGAAAGGTTAGAAAAAAAGGGAGTAACAGAGGTAGAAAAGGATGAACATCCTTCCTTGTAAAAATGAGCCAAATAACTACCAAATTTTCTACATTGTCATGGGTTTGTTGAGAGAGAACACGTGTAGAATTTTTTGTTGTTAGCCCAGTCCATTCTTTGACCAAACCACTGTGAGGACATTTAAATCCATGGGAATACATAACTTAGCAACATTGTGGAACATCAGAATCGACCCTGTCCCATTTTGCTACAAATCACCACTTCAATCCTTGCAAAGAAGAATGCAAAACCATTTGCATTTGACTGGTTGTTGAAAGGTAGAGCTTCTGGCCATTACTACATGGTGCTTAGAGACTTTATCTTGATTTTCTCTCTCCAATGACTGAAATACCAAAACTGCAAATTACCACAAAATTATGTAGAGAATTTTGATTTCATTGATAGTAAAGAACATGATTTTTTCTTGAGCTCTGGATCGAAAGATATATTTCGATTTGAAGATTTAGGGCATCAAAACCCAGGGCAAAACACTGTTTGAAAATTTATACCCTCTGTATATGACCAGCTTAGTGATTGCAAAACCTTCAAGAGCTGAATGGCCATGAAAATTTTCAACTTGTTTTAAAATTTTGCGGATCTCAAAATTTTTGTACAACTTATTTAACTCTCTGGTGTTAATTTTCCAGTACATCGCCCTATTGCTTTTCAGCGTCCTCAAAACTTGGGACACGTGGCTACAATTGGTTGGAGCAAAGGCATGGTAAAAATTAGTACCAGTTGGTTTTTGGCTCCTTTTAAAATCTTAACCCCCCCGGGAATGTCCTTCCAATCCCCTATGATAATTCTTGCCATCTTGGACACGTGGCTATTTTATTGGCATGCAAAGTTGGCCTCTTAACAAACTTTGTCCCTGGATGTAATTTGGAAATTTTTCAACAAACTTGCCGATTGACACAAGAACATCATGACTATGATCCCGAAGGACTAGTGATAACTCTGACATCGGCCGGTCAATGTAAGATTTAATATCAACATGAAATTGTTCAACAGCCAATTTTTCTCCCTATGAGGTTTTCAATTGTGCGCATCTAGTCCCAAATGCTCCTTCACATTGTCTTCAAATTTGTCTCCAATAACTTTTTGGGATAAATGCCTGTTCACAATTACACCTCTTAATGGATTCGCCTGGTACATTTACGGTTCCTTCATGATGGCTTCCTTTACACACGCCTTTACTCATAAACTTATTTCTCCCTTTTCGGCTAAATGGGGGGGGGGTGTACTCCTCTTTATTTATGGAACCCTTTGAGGATTAGATATTGATTTTCTCTCAGAATCTTTGCCTTGAATCGATTCCACGCCTAAATTTCCATCTCTTTCCTTTACTGTGCATGTTAAATTATCTTCCTTGATAAGATAAACCTTATCATCATCGCATGGGTTCCACCTTTTTAGACTGTCGACACTAAAATTTTCCTCCGTAATTTCTATTTCATTAATGTATGTATTAGGAATAGGATGTTGTTAAGTATAATTAGTAGTAGCGTCTGATAGAAGATAACGGTGCTGTCAGTACGGTGCCGCCAATAATGTGGAGTACGGTAACAGTCAAAGTACAATAGGAATGTTTGGTAAAAAGTAAATATTTGTCGTAAGTGGTCTGGTAATGTTAAAATGTCAAAGTTTGGGTAAGTAGAGAAGTAGGGTCTACATGATTAGGAATTAGAAATATTATATTGGTAATAAGGACAAGGAGTGAGGTCATAAATATTTTGTGTATTTTATTTGTAAAAAGTCTAAAAATGTGGAACCCATGTGAAATGATAAGGTTTATCTTATCTTAAAAGATAAGCTTACATGTACAGATAAGAGTTAAGGTATGGAATATGATTCTTCAGAGTGGATTTCTTATCCTATCTTAGAGATAAGATGGATAAGCCTGGAAGTTCTATAAATAGAGAGGCCACCCCCCTCATTTAGCATAGAAGGAAGTAGTGAGAAATATTGTATAAGTGTGTGAAGGAAGCCATCAGTTTAAAGGTGTGTTGAAGAAGCCATTAAGAGGTGTAATTGTAAAGTTTCTCCCATAGTCTTGGTGAAAGGCAAGTGAAGTCAATAACACTTGAAGTACCTCATGGGTGAGATTGTAACAATTTCATGTTAATATTATAATTTACTTTGATATTTCAGATTTTTCATCATTCCTTCTTATCATAGTCGATGGTATTCTTGTGTTATGTTGTTGTTTTGTTTCCAGATTACATCCACCAAACTAAAGGCTGTGCATTAGTAAATAATCATAGCACGAGGAGTTCCCGGCGAAGAGTTATCATAGTGCCGGATTGGTGATGACATTTTGGTTCCGTTGCCGGGACCATTCCTCGTTGGTGGATTTTCTGGAGAGATATTCCCACTTAGTCAAAAATCAATTGGAGGGTAACCTTGTTTTTACTGTGCATAGTAGTTACCATGGTAAAGTCATTTTTTCCATGAATAGTAGTTACCATAGTAAAGTCATTTTTACCGTGAATAGTATTTACCGTAGTAAAGTCACTTTTTACCATGAATAGTATTTACCACAGTAACTTCACTTTTTACTGTGAATAGTGTTTACCACAGTAAAGTCATTTTTTACCGCAGTAAGTCAAGTTTTACCATAGTTTACCGTGGTCATTTCTATTTTAGTGTAGAAAGGTGTAAAGTCACTTTCTATTATAGTGATTCCAATTATTTGTGCACATAAGACTTGTTGATTGTACTTGTGGGTTGGTATTTCACGGTGGTTACTTTTGAAAATGGGGAAGATTCCTATTTTTTCAGCCCAATCTAATGAAGATGCTTCCTCTTTCATTCAAGAGTTTAAACGATCTTGTATTTGTAATGGCCTTATAAGAAGGGAACAATGGACTGAATTTTTTCCTACCTTTTTGGATGGTTCAACCCTTAGGTGGTTTGAAACACTAGGTGATAATGTGAAAAATTCATGGGATTTATTAACTGAAAGTTTTCTTGAAGAATTTGGTGAACAACAGAAATATGCAGATCTCATGATCGATATCACAAAGCTATCCCAAGGAGAGAAGGAGAAGATAAGGGATTATCATGCTCGTGTTCTAGAGCTAAGGAGGAAGCTCGATGCCCAGATCTGGAAGGAAGGATTAGCGGATGGGTTGATGAATGGCGTGGATAATCTCCTATGTAAGCACTTCATTCTTGGGATGAAGCCAGAGATCAGACAACGAGTGAAGTATGACCACCCAGCTACCATTGAACAAGCAAAGGAGATTGCAAGAAGGCAAGAAGAAAGCATGGAAGAGGAGCCCAAAGAAATTGTTGCTAAAGTAGAGCCTACACCAACCTTTGGTCCAGAATCCACAACCACTCTCGGTGAGCACAAATATTTCTCCTAGTACATCTACTGAGTATGAAGATCTGCTCAAGGAAGATGGGTCAGTTAACTATTAATCTTCTTCAAGGAAAAGAATTTAGTTCTCAGGGAGGAGATAGAGGTCCAAAAAGAAATATTTCTGAAGTTGTATGTTATGGTTGTTATAAAAAGGGTCATTATAAGTATAATTGTCCAGATAGAGCTTCTACATCTGGTACAAGAGATAATGATAAAGGAAAAGCACCTGTGAATTCTTTTGATGTAGTAGATAAGAGCAGAAATAATGAAGTAGATGTGTTTGTAACAAAAAGAAAGAAAGAAAAAGATAATCAAGATGGAAATGATCCTAAGAAGATGAAAGGAGAAACTAGTAAGAAACATAGGAGAAGAAAGTTGGGTGTGTAGGATTTTCTGATTTCACAGGGACAAGGACCATACTCCATCTTGGAAGATCTGTCCAAAAGGCCTGCAAATATTACATATGGTCAACTCTTGGCTATGTCTTCTGAGAAGAGGCGGGAGCTGCGAAGTGGACTCAATGCTCGACGAAGGAAGGAGGTTGAGGTCCCTGTTTTGGAGGCAGAGGCAGATCCCTATGCTCCACAAGCTGAGGTATTATGTAATGGTATTTCAATTCATGATGTCTTAGTTGATGGAGGTGCTACAGTTAATGTAATGACTGAGTCTGTAATGAATATGTTGGGTTTAAAAATTGATCGCCCTTCAACACTTATGTTAAGGTCATTAAATAAGGGAAAAACTAAACCAGAAGGTGTAGTTTCAAATGTGGCAATATCTGTTATGGGTGTTGTATGTGTGGTAGACTTTCAGGTGATGAAAAATGGTACTGTTGCGTACCCAATGTTGCTGGGAAGACCATGGCTAAGGAGAGTTCATGCAAGAAACTACTGGAATGAAGGCTTCATGACACTTGGACGTGGTAGAGAGAGGGTGAAGATAAATGTGATCCCTCGACATCATAAGGCAGAACCTGTGGATTCAAGTGATGAAACTGATGATTGGACATCCTCTGATTACTCTAGTACCAGTGAAGTGGACACTGAAGATGAAGAAAGTGAGGTTGATGTTTCAGTCATGGATATCCTTCCAGTCACACCGACTCATGACCCCATAAAATTATCTGAAGAAGAAGTTGATGATCGTCTCCAACAAATAAAGATTGGTGATGCTGTGATGGAGAGTGAGAAGGAATCCTACCTCCAGCTCTTTCGAAGGTACATACACCTATTCACTTTTGATTACAAGGAACTCCGTCAAGTAAGTTGGGTAGAACATTCTATTGAGCTGGTAGATGGTGCTAAGCCCATAAAGCAAATGCCATATAGAATGAATCCTAATTTTTCCAAGACTGTAAAAGAAGAAATAGATAAGTTGCTTGATGCAGGATTCATATTTGCTGTGGAGAATTCAGAATGGGTTTCTCCCATTGTGATCTCAATAAAAAAGAATGGGAAGCTACGCATTTGTGTTGATTATAGGAAGCTCAATAAGGCAACAAAGAAGGATCATTACCCTCTTCCATTTTCAGATCAGATCTTGGACGAAGTAGCTGGCCAGGAGTGCTATAGTTTTGCTGATGGATATAGCGGCTACAACCAAGTTCGTATAGCAGAGAAAGATCAGCTGAAGACCACGTTCACCACTCCTTGGGGAATGTTTGCTTATAGAGTTATGCCTTTTGGGTTGTGTAATGCTCCAGCAACATTCCAGCGTTTGATGAATAGGGTGTTCGAACCCTACATTGGGACCTTCATCAGAGTATTTCTGGATGATTTTTGCATCTATGGGAGCAAGTTGGACCACCTGCACCAGATGGAGACAACATTTCAAAGGTTAGATGAAGCACAAGCCTCACTAAACCCTACAAAGTGTGTCTTTGGATGTTCTAAAGGCGTTTTGTTAGGGCATGTTGTATCCAGAGATGGTATTGGTACTGATCCTGATAAAGTTTCAAAAATCAAAGATTTACCATTTCCTATGAATAGAAGTAAGTTGAGATCATTTTTAGGCCATGTGGGTTACTATAGAAGGTTCATCAAGAATTTCTCAAAGATTGCACAGCCACTAACCCAGTTCTTGAAGAAGGATGTTACTTATGAACCAGGAAATAAGGCGCATGAAGCTTTTGGACAACTGAAGGAAGCCCTGGTGTCTTCACCTGTTTTAAAGAATCCAGATTGGAGCAAGCCATTCATTGTGTACACTGATGCCTCAGATGCAGCACTAGGAAGTACTTTGAGCCAAAAGGATGAAAATGGGAATGAACATCCAATTTACTTTGGGAGCAGACAAATGAGCAGTGCTGAGGTAAATTATACTGTAACTGAAAAAGAGGCTCTGGCTATCATTTTTGCTGTAAAGAAGTTTAGAAATTACTTGCTAGGGCAAAAATTTCTAGTTGTAACAGATCATCAGGCTCTAAAATATATTGTAAATAAGCCTAACCCATCAGGGAGGATAGCAAGATGGATAATTTTGCTACAAGAATTTGAATTTGATATTATAGATAGGCCAGGAAAGAAGCATGTCAATGCAGATGCACTCTCTCGAGCCTATGATGGTTTAGGATCATCTTGTGATGATGATGATTTCCCCGATGCAGCATTGTTATCCCTTGACACAATCCCTAGTGAATACATAGATATTTGGAATTATCTGAATGAATTCAAGTTTCCTGATGGTGCCAATGCAAAGACTAAGAGAAAGATTACTCAAGCCAGTCGTCCATATTCTATTCTGCATGGAGTATTATTTCGAATAGGACCTGATGGACAGTACAAGAGGGCAGTTGGACGTGATCAAGGGAAGGAACTGCTAGAAGAATTCCACAATGGTACATGTGGAGGGCACTTCTCTGGACAACTTACAGCAAGAAGGATCTTGGATGCAGGTTATCACTGGCCCACTCTTTTTAAAGATTGTTATAATTATTGTAAGACATGTGATATTTGTCAAACACATGGTAACCGTAAGACTTCATCAGCTCCATTATGTCCTATTCTTCCACTTGGTCCCTTTGAAAAGTGGGGAATAGACATTGTAGGTCCACTTCCAACTACATCATGCCAAAATAAGTATATTGTAGTTGCCACAGATTATTTAACCAAGTGGGTTGAAGCTAGGCCATTGAAAACAACTTCCATGGATGAAGTGGCAAGGTTCATATATGAATGCATTGTCACCAGATTTGGTTGCCCATTAGAAATTGTAACAGATCAAGGAAGCCACTTCATTAATGAGGTGGTAGAAGCCCTAGTCAATAAGTTTTCTATTAAGCACAGGAAGGCAACAACATACAAGCCAAGCACAAATGGACAGGTGGAACGAACAAATTTTGTGTTGTGTCAAATTCTAGCAAAAGATGCAGCCTTGCAGGTACATAAATGGGATAAAAGGATTCATGCAGCATTGTGGGCATATAGGGCAACATCAAAGTCAGCAACAGGATACTCCCCATTTCAGTTGGCCTATGGCATTGATCCAGTTCTTCCTATTGAGTTTGATATTCCCACTGTGAGAGTTATGAAAAATGAAAGGATGGATGAAAGTGATTCAGTAAAAGAAAGGTTGGTACATCTTCATTTGCTAGAGGAAATGAGGGAAATAGCAAAGGATACAAGCCATAAGAAGAAAATGAAGCAGAAGGAATACTTTGATCAAAAGATCCGTGGTCTCCATTTCATGTGAATGACTTGGTTCTAGTATATGATTCCAGATACAAAAAAAGAAGACAGAGAAAATTTCTTCCAAAATGGATGGGGCCCTACAAAATAGCAGTTGTGCATGAAAATGGTACGTACCAACTGGAGGAATTGGATGGCACTCCCATTACGAAATGGGTCAACCACGACAAGTTGAAGATTTTCCAAGCACCAGAATAGTCTACTCCGAGGATGGAGTAGAAGCTAGGAAGGGGGAAGATGTCGACACTAAAATTTTCCTCCATAATTTCTATTTCATTAATGTATGTATTAGGAATAGGATGTTGTTAAGTATAATTAGTAGTAGCGTCTGATAGAAGATAACGGCGCCTGCCGAGTACGGTGCCGCCAATAATGTGGAGTACGGTAACAGTCAAAGTACAATAGGAATGTTTGTAAAAAGTAAATATTTGTCGTAAGTGGTCCGGTAATGTTAAAATGTCAAAGTTTGGGTAAGTAGAGAAGTAGGGTCTACATGATTAGGAATTAGAAATATTATATTGGTAATAAGGACAAGGAGTGAGGTCATAAATATTTTGTGTATTTTATTTGTAAAAAGTCTAAAAATGTGGAACCCATGTAAAATGATAAGGTTTATCTTATCTTAAAAGATAAGCTTACATGTACAGATAAGAGTTAAGGTATGGAATATGATTCGTCAGAGTGGATTTCTTATCCTATCTTAGAGATAAGGATGGATAAGCCTGGAAGTTCTATAAATAGAGAGGCCACCCCCCTCATTTAGCATAGAAGGAAGTAGTGAGAAATATTGTAGGAAGTGTGCAAAGGAAGCCATCAGTTTAAAGGTGTGTTGAAGAAGCCATTAAGAGGTGTAATTGTAAAGTTTCTCCCATAGTCTTGGTGAAAGGAAAGTGAAGTCAATAACATTGAAGTACCTCATGGGTGAGATTGTAACAATTTCATGTTAATATTATAATTTACTTTGATATTTCAGATTTTCATCATTCCGTCTTATCATAGTCGATGGTATTCTTGTGTTATGTTGTTGTTTTGTTTCCAGATTACATCCACCAAACTAAAGGTTGTGCATTAGTAAATAATCATAGCATGAGGAGTTGTTGAAGAATTATCATAGTTCAGAGTTGGTCGATTGACAGTTTATCATTTGTACCTTTATGCACCAATCTCCCAGAAGGGTCGCGTGAAATGGTACCTTCATGTGATTTGTCCCAAATGCTTTTCCCAAACTGAAACAAAAGACTGATTTCTTTTCCCCATTTCGGCCGGTCATGCGCTTTTTTGTCCCAAATGTCCCAGAGGCGACCTGTGGACACTCCATGTCAAATGACTTAGCCAATTTTCAAATTTTTCCTGGATCGACCTACCCGAACCCTTTGCCTTTAAAACAGTTGCAACCCTTTTTTTCGCATTTTCTCAGAGCTTTCTCTAACTTTGGGATGCGCCACTTCTTGGACAGGAGAGTTAGAAAATATTTGAGGGGACCCTAGAAACATGATTTTTTCCCTGATCAATCAATTTGCCTGGGACTTGAAGAATTTGATGCATGTTATCAAAATTACCCTGGGGGGTGAATTTTGGATAACAATTTGGCGACTCAGCGGGGTCATCTGCCTTCTAGATTAATGATTAGTAGCCTGAAGCAATCCATTGGGCATGGAGTCATAAGTAAGCCTGAAAACTGATCTGAACTTTGAAAACCTCCCTCTGAGCCACTTGAAACCCATTGAACATGGAGTTGTTCTCACCAAAATGCCACTGAAATGAACTGTGCAAGAGCAAAACCAGCAACACCAAAACTATGTACAAAACTGAAAATCATACATGCTCCAAATGGAACATGCAGAGTGTGCACAAGCACTTCTTCTACTGAAAGCAAACCTACCTACTCTACTCTAACTGGAAGCAAAGGCAAGCTAAACAAACCCTGCAATTGGTTGTGAGAAATAGCTTCCTTTCTTCAAAATTGGCAGCCATGCAAATGATTTGGAGCTGAGTGTGGCTGATTGGATGAATGGAAAATCAACAAGAAGCTGGTCTTCCACCCAAATCATCAAGGTATCAGCTGAAGGAAAATTCAATACCTCTTTTAGTTGCTCTGCATTTGGATTGAAGAGGTATGACAGCTGATCCTTGGTACTTTGTAGCTCATCCTCATGCTCAGAAGCAAGCATGACTGGTTGTGACTTCTCCTTTGGCTCCAATGAAGCCAAATACCTGATTGGGCAAGGTCTGATCCGTTTGATATGCCCATAGCTCTGATTTTCAACTCCAAAGAATGGAGTCTTCTTGTAGACCTTCTTGAATGGATGGTGTGGAAGAAATGGTGAATTCCTTCTGTCCTTTCTCTTCCTCCAATGAAGAACATGAAAGATTAAAATCTTCCAATCTTGGTTCCAAAGAGCTGCTATAAGATGCAGGCTGCTGCAAATGAATGCTCTCCTTCATGACAGCAGGCTCAAGTGTTTGGAATGTGGATGATGAAAGAGAGAATGGTGGAAACTCAACCGGTTCTTCTCCATCAAAACAGTCCTCCAAATCTGACAGATAAACTACCTCATGGCTGTCCTGCTGCAAATGCTCAACTTCCTCCATGGTGTCCTCTTGATCTGTAACTTGACCACCATGGTTTCTTTCACCCTCCAACATTGAGTTTGAGAGATCAAACTCCTCTTCAGTACTAGAACTTGAGAGAGGTGAAGTAGAAAGAAGAACTGAAGGTTCTCCTGTAGCCTGCTTTGTGCTCAAAGCCCTTGGATCTGCAATTTTCTCCTCCACAGCTAGAATGTGCTCCTCTTCTTTTGGATTTGGAGCAGCTTCTCCTTCCTCCAATGTTTGAAGACAATCTTGCTCTTGATTGAACTCTTCCTCCAGCATGAAGTTTGTCAAGTCAAACTCTTCAATCTGTTGCTCTAGAGGACAAGTTGGGACTGCAAGAACTTCTTCTTCTGCTGCAACAAAATCAGTCCTGACCACCATTTGTTCAACCTTAGCCTCTTCTGTAGGTTTAACCATCAAGGGGATCTTTTTCATCCCAAATTTGGCAGCCCAAACTTACTCAAGTTTTGAATCATTTCTTTTTTTTGGCTCTTCTTCTTGCTGTCCTTGATGACTGATTTTTGCAATTTCTTCTTCCCCACATGGAATTGGGAATGCAAGAGGAAATGGGTTGTAACTCAATTGATTTAAATTTTTTGTGGTGGTGGAGGTAGAAACTCTTGTTTCTTTGGAGGAGGGGGTATTTCTTTTAGCTCTTGTGGAGGGGATGACTGTTTGGAAGGAAAAAGGAAAGAAGAATTGAGATGTGGTGGAAGACTGAGGAGGTGGAGAAATGGATTCAACATTTGGGACAGCAGATGGAGAGTTTAAAACTTGACACTGCAAATGAGATGGTGCAGCTTGAGTAATGGGAAGAAAAAACCATGATGATGGTGTAGAACTTACCCATTGACAAGGTTGTTCAACACTCCTCTCATAGGCCTCTATTTCTTTGTCCATTGTGCAAGTTGGGGCAGCATTGCAATCATGAAGTCAAGCTTCTCCTGAGGGCTGAAGTGCCTTGGAAAAGGGCCTCCCCATGGACAAGGAGCTCCTGCAACCAATTCCAAAAGCTCTCATTTGTGCTTGAGCCCTGGACTGCACCATGTTTACCTCCATCTTTTGGATTTTCTCCAACAAACTAGCATCTTGCATCTGATGGTCTTCATTATATGCATACTCTTGCTCTTGGAAAGCTCCATAGCCAAACTGACTTTGGCACTGCTGCTCATATGGGTATGCATATGCTGATCTTGAATTTTCTCAAAATGCTGATTTGGAGGATTTGTAAAACATGTTAGAGGTGTGATATACTGCTGTTGTTGATGTGAATTCCATGATGGAAATGAAGTCATGATTACACAACTTCATGGAATGGAAAAGAATGAAAGAGATGGAAAGAAGGATGGATGGAAATGGATGAAAAAATGGGTCTGCAACTTTAGAAATGGGTTGCTGATTAGATGGAGTCACCAGATGTGCTTGCAAGTGCCTCCAAAGGCTAAAATTTTCACAGGAACACACCACCCTGCAAAAGATGAAGTGGAAGACCTCTAAGGTCCCACCGGGTGTGCCAAAACTGTTGTGCAAAATCACAGCACCCCTGGATGTAGATCAGGCTTCTAGGTTGATCACTCTAGCATCCAGTGTGATTGCACAACATGGAAACCTCTCTCCAAGTGTGGGACTTGTAAAAATGAGAGAGGAATCTCCAGAGAAGGCTGGTTCCTGCTCCTAAACTACCTGCCACAAGCTATTCCAGTGCAGGCAAGCTAATCTAATCCTAATCTAACCATGCCAAGGAGACAGAGAGAGAGAGAAAAGGGAAAAATAGCAAAAGCCTACACTAAAACGGTGATACACCAGAGAAGGAGAATGTTGAACATCTATCAAAACTGCCATGGGACAAGGAGAGGTGAGCAATGGGAAGGATGGACAGATGCATCACAGGCCCAAGGATAGATTTCACATAGAAAATGTCCCAAAACTCCATGAACACAGCTCCAGACCTGTAATGAACATCAAACATGCACAAATACCTGCAATGAAGAGAGGCAAGAAGAAAACAAGCAAAGGAACGAGCAAGGATGGACAAATGCATCACAAAACACGTTTTTGTTGCTCCAGAAGTTTGCACAGAACATCATTTCAATAGTAAAAGGAAAAAAACACCATTACAGAGCAAGGGAGGAGGTTCAAACTCCATTTTCAACCCTAGAGAAGAAAAGAAGGGAGGGCAGAGCAGAAAAGATGAACAACTTGTAATTAATGAGCCAAATCTGGCTTTTTACAATGCATGGGTCGAGCCCAGGAGAGAGAAACGAGGGAAAAGTGAGGAGCCATTCCTCATTGACCCAACCACTCCTGCATTAAAACATGGCATCCTTACAGAAACATCATCTCATTTTGGCCATGCTGAAGAAGAATGGACCCATTTGCATTAAAACTGGCGGGTTGAAACAGAAGCGGCTGAGCCATTAAAGTTGGTTGTTGAAACGTCACTTCGCATTACCAGACGTCAGAGACATTTCTCGATTTTCTCTCTCCAAATTTCACCAAAATGTAAGATTGACACTGGAATCGTGTAGAGCATTTCACCAGCTTTCCGTTGATATAAAGAACGTGAAAATATGAGCTCTGGATCAAAAGATATGGAGATCTGAAGATTTAGGGCACAAAACAGGTGAAAACGGATTTTTAAATTTTTCCCGCGCTCTGCCACTTGGATGACACGTGGCAGGTGCTGATTGGACTGAGAAATTCTCTCTCCTCCACCTTTCCACGGGTTTTCCTTTGAATTTTTGACCTTAAACTTGGATTGGCAACATTTTCCATTGGTTTTCAGTGCTTGAAAACTCGCCACTTGGGACACGTGGCACCTTTTCCCTTGGTCGACACGGGGCGTGGAGTGACTTGGTTTCCTTTCAGCTTTTTGGCTGAACTTGGCCAAATTTCCAAATTTTCCCGGATGCTCCCACTTGCTACTCCATTGGACACGTGTCCTGTACTCATTGAGCTCGGGCCGCCCCTTCAAATGGGCTTTGCCCCTTTGAATTTTTGGACCTTTTCCCTTGTGACACGTGTCACCTGCTGTGATTGGTCATGGGCCTTGGATTTTCACGTCCACCGCGTCCCTTTGTCCCACTTGTCCTTAGTGCTGAAGTTTCCTATTTCGGCCGAACCGGCCGGTTCGCGTCCATTTGTCCCAAATGTCCCAGTGCTTCTCCGAGACAAATTCTCTCGGTGATCTCGGACTTGCGGATGGCCCAAATGTCCTGAATGTTTAGTGCAAAATTTCCCCTTTTCGGCTGATTTGGGTGGTTCACGTACTTACGGTCCGAATGTTCCAAGCTGTTAGTCGATTTTCTTCTCTTTCCCGGGTTTTGTCCCAGACTGTTAGTGCTACAATTCTTCCTTTTGAACCAAATTTCGGGCCACGTACCTTCGGAGGATGTCCCTTTGCTGTTTGGGAACCTGTAGGCCTTTTCGGCCGATCCTGCCATGTCCCAAATGTCCCACTTGTCCTAGGACAAGGACTAAGCTGATTTTTACATTTTTTTCTGGCCCAAGCTTATTTTCTGTAACCTTTTTCACATTTTCTCAGAGTTTGTTCTTTTCAACCTGGAAAGGAGAGTAGAAGAAAATTTCTGAAGGGACCCTAGAAACATGATTTTTTCCCTGGATCAATCAATTTGCCTGGGACTTGAGAATTCTGATGTATGTTATCATTTCAACCCTGGGGGGTGAAATTGGATAACAGTAACCTCTAGAGAAGGATTTGATTTTTCCTCTTCTTGGATAGTATTTTGAAAGGCACACTAAGAGCTTTCAAGGAATTAGATTTTGTATTGAGCACGATTTAGATTTAAACTTGGACATGAGACATCAAAAGCCTTATTTGGGATTGCGGGTCATCAACTTACTCAATTAGGCCATTCGGGTTCCACCTTCCTCAGACTTCATGGAAGATTGGAAGTAATTCTCTCATGACTGATCTATTCTATTTTATGGAATTTCCATAGGAGGATCATCAACCTTGCATTTTATTTTTAGTAAGTGGTGAGGGTGGATAAATCTTTGGTTCTATCTTCTCAGGGTTTGAGAACTCCTTATACCACACATGAGAAACTATTGTGCATCTAAGATAGATGCTTCTTCATCAGGAAATCCAAAATTCATAGAATTTGATTTGTGTATCAGATCAAATTGGTGATCATTTTCTAGGAAATCATGACCTTCACTTTCTTCTTTCAATTCTTCATCACTTGAAATCTACAATTTAATTCATGGGTGCAGCCTCCAAGGCAAGCCTTTAGGGTTTCCCACAATTTGATTTCTGTTGCTTCTTTGAGGAAGAAACTACTTTTGATGGAATATTTCCCACAAATATGATGATCCAATTCACCACCTTCTTGCAATGATGGATTGGTTCTCTTCTTCAGGATGTTGGGAGACTTTCACATCTTTGAGGGATCCTTGATCTTTCCAAACTCTATGAGATCGTCATCTAATTCAATGGCCCTCATTTGCACTTCCACAATGTTCCTTCATGGTTGAACTCTTCATATCCTCAAAATCCCATGTGGTCCGGTGACCTGAATTTATGAAAACACTTCTTGTATTGTCCCAATGAGAGGATGAATCTTCTTCTGGTAACCATTTGAAACAACCATTCAAAATGACTCCACAAAGTCTCTCAGACGTTTCACTTCATTCAACCTTTCCTCATTTGAGCCAAATGCACCAAGAGGTCTCTTTAAAATGAGAACCATCCCCTTGATTTAAATCTTTCCTCGAAGGAAGCCTTGATGTGGGCCATCCCAACAAGTGATGGTTTAGGAAGGCAAGGAGGTAGAACCATTCCATCAAATTTTTCTTGGATTTGGGACTCCACGAACAATCTTCAACAATCCATTCTTTATGTTGGACACCAAGAATTCCAAGATGTCATGAAAGTAGCAATACTGTTCTTTAGGATGTTGTGTGTTTTTTCCTTTGAACTTTCGAAAGTTTTGAGTTGAGCTCTTATTGGTAGATTGTGAAGAGGTGGTTTAAGAGCAATTTCTCGTATTCCTTCAATCTCATGGAACAATGAGTTGAGGTATTTCTTCTTTGTTATGGAAATTCATCTTCCAAAGGATTGGAAACTTTAGCTCTTACTTCCCATATGACTATTTGTTTCTTCTGGATTCCTAAGAGCTCTTGCTCAATCGTGGTTGAAAAATGGGAGAATTTTCCTCCTTGTCTTTGAGTTTATATAGGATTATCAAGTGCACTTCTTGAAGATCAGATGCTCTTATTCCTTGTGAGAAGAATATGGATTATCTTGAATTCATTCTTGCTGATTTTGCAAGGTCCAGAAAATTGGAAACAACACCGCCTCTTGACCTGTATCAACTTGATGTGTCTTCCTTCAAATTTTTGAAATTCTTGAAGTGGGAATATGAAAAGATTTGTGCAGAAATTAGTAGGGTGTCCCATTTTAGCAATGGAATTTCATGAACTCATATAGTTTTCAACATCTCGGAATTTTCTTTTTTTTTTAATTTTCTGACCTTACGATCGTATATTGGGTGCAGACACTACTAAATCTTCTCCATGGTGGGTGCCAAAAACTATTGGTGAAAGAAATTTGTTAGGTGGTGGATTCCTTGCCAATGCTCTGGGAATATAAGTCCCTCTACTTAACCGGTGTAGCTACCGTATATGCATGTGCGAGAAAATGTGGATTTTTGTGGTGGCCTTTTGACTAGGGATCCAATAGGGGCACTCCACTGACCCTACGACAAAGCTAGAAATCTCTTGCTAGGGAATACTTTGTCTAAGGAGTAGGAAAGAGGAGTGAGAATTGAGTTAGGAGAACCAATGTTGCAAGTAGAAAACTAGAGACTTGCACACACCCGTCAGAAATTTCATCACATGCACTTGAATTTCAGAAGAAAACAAATCTACAAAACAACAACAAGACTAAATAGAGCTTGATGAACACAATGTACCAATAAAATCATCAATCAAAGAGGCTAAAATTCCTTCTTCCTTTATTGAAGCTCAAGTAGAATTTGTACATAGTGTGGGAATTGAAGAAATTGAGAAGGGGGGAATAGAAGAAAATGGCTATCTCCTTTGTTCTCTCAAGGTGCAATATACTCTTGAGTTTATAAGATCAATCACCCACCCTTTGTAATGGGAATGGAATTACAATTTATAGAATGAGAGGTGACTTATTGTCTTCCTCATGACCTTTTGAATACCTTAATATGACTTAAGACTATTCATATTCCACTTTAAATATTTAAGTCCCTTTTATAATAGTAAGGTGACTTACTTTACATTATATTTCTAAAGTCATTTAATTTGTATTAAAAAGTTCAACCCTCAATGCAAAAATAGAACATTGAAGAGAGAGAGTGTGTCGTATGAGGAGTGATGAGAGAGAGAGATATAAGAGTAAGAAGAAGAAGAAGAAGAATTACGCTGAAGGATCAGTTGCTACAGTGGACTTGGCTCCATTCTCTGACTATTCTCCACTTTGTAATCCTGAGAAGGCTTCTAACTCATCCACTTTGGCTTCATATCTCCCATATAAAAATCAACTTACTATTTTTAGTAAGTATGAGAAATCAAGTCCTTGATCTTCAATTGGATGTTGCGACTCAGTTTTCCTCTTTCTCCCTGCATTCCTCATTCCTTCTAGATCAACTTTCTATTTTTAGTAGGTGTTCGAGGGCACACTTACTATTCTTAGTAAGTTCCAAAAATTTCTGTTCTGGTGGATTCTCAGTTGTAGTGCACCTCCAATGTCTTTATCTTCTTCGTAGGTTCTTTTATTGATGACTTTCCCAAAATAGCAGTTCCAATTTAGTAGACCTGCTATTTTTAGAAATTTTACCTCTGGGAGTCGTATTGACGTGGAAAAAAATTTTTGATATGGGTTTTTTCTAGATATCCTCTCTTCAAAATTTTGGGCCCACCTGCTTAATAGTCCAAGAGATTTTAAAGTTTTAATTTTCAGACCTGACAGTGCTTCTGGTTACAACAGCCATTAATGGACCCCAAAATTGCAAGTCTAGTTATCTCCTTTGTTTGTAAAGAAAAATATATTTTTGATGTGGGTTTTTTCTTCTGGTTCTTCACGTGTGATCTTACTTCGATCCGGCAACTAGTTTGATGAGAAATCCTACTTCTTTCGTCGTTGACCCAGAAAGGAGATTTCTTTATTATGGATGCTTTGTCACATGTGGGGGGAATTTGAAGGTGTATTCTTGATGGCCTTGGGTAGAGGAATGAGAAAAATATATATATCTTTTTGTTTCATGGATTTGTTTGGGAGATTTCTTAAACTTCTCATTTCATGGCTATGGAGTTTTCTCCATTTCCTCCTGTGCTCCATGCTTCTCCTTCTGTGTTTGATGAGAATTATTTCGGGGCCTACATATTGCTATGAATTAATTATTAGAGAATTTATGTGGCCATGGCAGAGCTATTTTGGAGCAACAATGGTGGACCAGGTGTATGGACAAACATGCATGGAGCCATGGCAAGGTATGAAGTGGTGAAGGAGAAATGAGGGGGAAGAAATAGCTAAGTGCCATAGTTGAATGCTCAAAAATTGTAGATGGAGGGGTTGGGAACATTTTTATGTCCCTGATGTCCCTGACCTTAGGGACGTGAGGGACATCAATTTCCATGGTGGTCAAGGCAATGCCATGTGTCTTCGATCCGACACTAGGGGATTTTCTTGAAAAATGCACTTGTGGGCTGAAAGTCTGTCACATGGGTGTCAAAATGACTCCCCATAGGGGTTGGTATAATTTTTACATGTATTATATCCCCTACCTCTGGTACATAAGGGAAATCAGTTTCCACGGTGGTCTTGGTGGTGAGATGTGGCGCTCGATCCGACAACAGGGAATGGATGCTCCAAAAATGCACCTGGGGGCTGAAGTCGGTCACGTGTGTGTCCAAATGACTACCCATAGTGGCTGGGTGCATTTTTAAAGGTCTGATGTCTCCAACCTCATGTTCATAATTGAAATCAAATTCCATGGTGGTCTTGGAGCTGACCAATGGCACCCAATTTGACAGTAGGGAATGCATGCTCGAAATAAGCACTTGGGGGCTGAACTGTCAAGTCTGGAGGTCATATGAGGGTCCCAGAGGTCATATGAGGGCCTCCAAGGGGATGGTCACACTTTTCTAACCTTGATGTCCCTGACCTTAGGGGACGTCAGGGACACAAAATCCCGCAAGGCTCTTGGTGCTGACATGTGTTCTCCCAAAAATTTGGCTAAGTCCTGAACTTGTGACAGTAATAACCTGATCTCCTGACAGATGTTTTTGGAAATTTTTTATATTATCCTGACTTTAAATTCCATTATGAATCCAATGGTTGGGGTATAATGTCTTGATTCATTCATCTGATCCTTGAAAAATCAGGTTTGTGATTTGAGACTCCACTTGTGCCTGATAAAAACTATCTGCCAATCATATGCGCCAAGTGTTATGAAAAATATTATTTCAACATCATGTAGTTATTGGAATCCTCTTTCTGAAGATGTTTATTTTTACTTCTAACTCCATCTAGACCTCCCGAAATCTTCTTCTGAAGCTCAACAATTTTTTTATTCATGTGTACTGCATAGGCTTGTGAACCCTGTTTTTAACTCAGACTGCTCCAGGTCTTGAAAAAATTCCTCAAACCTTCCAATATAGTTTCCATGATGTTATAAGGTATTCCATTCACCTCCATGTTAACTTTTGTTCTACTCCAGGCTGTTGAATCTAGTCTTGGGAAGGCCAGCGATAACCCTTCTCAATACTGCTAGAAGATAGCATCTTTTT
Organism: Taxus chinensis; assembly: GCA_019776745.2. NCBI lineage: Eukaryota > Viridiplantae > Streptophyta > Pinopsida > Cupressales > Taxaceae > Taxus > Taxus chinensis. The sequence goes on from JAHRHJ020003202.1 coordinate 55,687, forward strand.
AGAACTCCCTAAAATATCCTAGGTGGAATGAGTTCACTTTAATAAATCACCTAGGGGACCAATTTGACATAAAATAGGGGTGATCAGACTGATGGATTTGACCTAGGGTGCCTAGGTATTATAAAACATGAAAAATTTGCCATAGGGGTATAGTTGTTGTGCTTGGAAACTTCCAATTTCCCTATTGCACATTTTCACGACAACAACAAATCAACAATTGGAACAGACCCTTTGATTTGACTCAAAACTTGGGCAATTTCATATGGGAAATTCTTGGGAAATTAAAAATTGGAAGAAAGGCTAATACACTCATTAGGTGGCACATGACTCTTGATAGCTTGAGCATGAGGAGGGGTATGATTCTTGCTTGGAACTGCAGGGCCTCTGGCAGGTGCATTTTTCCTAGGAGCCTCTTTAGGAATGTTTGAAAGTAAGGGGTATTTTCACTTTGCTTGAGGCCCTACACCTTTGGAAACCCTACTCCTTGTTTTATATTCCTTCTCTTGGGCAACAACAACATTCATTAACAACTACCTATCTTCCTTAGATGGGATTCCTCCATCATACTTTTTTATCATTAAAGCCCTTAGATATTAAAAATAATTATTGGGAAATTCAAAAGATTGTACATTATCTACTTCTAAAGTATGAGAGAGAGAAAGAATAGGTACTCTATGAATGGAGTCCCAAAAAGTGGTAGTAGTTCTAACACTTATAACCTCAGTTGAGGTTTCCCCTTGTGAGTTGGTGGAACAACCCATCATGCACACATTGTCATCATTGTCATCATCAACTTATTATCCTTCTTGTTGATCTTATTCACAAGGATCATGGGGCATGAAACATATATCACACCAATTGATGACTTTTGTATGACTTTTGTTTCTTCCACAAAAACAACTCTAGCAGCCAAAGGATTAGGCACCATTCTATTTTATCTACCTCGAGGCAACCTGTTTCCAAATCAAGCAAGTCCATTGCCTTTGTCGTTATCTCTTTGATGATTTGTAAATATATCTTTGCCTTGTTTCTTGTGTTTTCCTTGGGAACTCTACACAACTCCTTTCTCATCTTGGGAAAGTTTATAGGATATCTCCTTGACAGCCCCTACCAAAGTTTTCACAACTTATTCTAAATCAGCAGCCTTGCTTGTTTGAGGTTTTTCTAGGTTAACCATCTTTACACCTTCCCTATTTGGAGAATTCCCAATTTCCTTGATGTTGTTCTCTATTTTTAGGCCCATAGTGAATGATTTCCTCAGATTGGTAGGGTTCTTATCTCTTAAGTAATATGTAGCATTTTTATCAAATGCATTAGTATATTTGATCAAACATGACTCATCACAAGGCCTTATTCTAAAAGGAAATCTTCTCAAGGTCTTATTAACCTTGCATTGAAATCATGTACTGACTCATTGGGATTATTCTTGATGTTTTAAAATTATGATAGAAGAAACCTAGGGTCAGTTCTATCACCATATTACATTCTCACAATAACCGATATCGGTTCCTGTAACCGTCATCGATCATCCATGATCGCCATCATTCATCCCTTAACCATCATCGGTTAGTAAGACTGGATTTGGTCACACTGTTTTGATTTTAGTCAAAACATTTACCAAATTTCCCTCTCAGAAGATGTTTGTCCCATGTCTATTGTTCCCTGTTTCGTTTATAGAATAATTTTTACCTATTATACACTGATTCACATGGTTTTGAATCACAGCCAAACTAATGCCCTTTTATTTCAAGCAAGTCATTAGCCACTCCCACCCAGACCATCACCACCATCCATCCTATCACCTATGGATCCGACTCAACTTATCCCCATCGTTACCAGTGATGAGGAGTTCCCAAGACTCCTTGATGAGAATTCCACTGCCTTCCAGAACTACCTTGCTCATTCTTCCAACTAGGATTCCTAAGGAAAGTTGATATACATAATGCCTGTAACTATGCCTCCTACTCTCACCCCCACCTCTACATCAGCTAGCACTAGTTTGGTGCTACCATCATCCACTTTACCACCTGTGGTGTCTTAGCTAGATCCCACATCTACTATAAATGCAGCATCGACATCATCTATCACACCTGCAACATCAATTGTCCCTCCCATAGCCACTTTAAGTATAGCCCCATTTGTACCCGCTACTTCACATATACCCATTGCATCACAACCACCTCCAGTGTCACCATCTTACACCCCTTTTTAACACCTCATCCTTTCTATCCCACAGTCCTTACCCCCAATTGGCACTAGGGTTGTTACGACTACCCCAAAAACTTACACATACTACCAACAACCCCCGAACTCATCTATCACTTATTTTTATTATGTGCCACCTACATATATTCCTCCTACATAGTTCTCATACTCAGTGCCACCAGACACTAGCATACCACCCACTTCATACATTTAACATCAACACTCTTTTTCTACAGGGGGCACCCATTCATCCCAACCTACTAACAACCTCATTAAAATGATGGTAGAAAAGATGTAGACCTTAGAATCATCTATTTATGGCTCCCGTAATTCTTTAAATTATGATGAAATGTTTAACAAGATTATCCATCCATCTATTCCCATTCTTCCCTACCCTATGCATTGGGAAATTCCTAAATTCAACCACTTCAATAGTAAAGAAGATCTACAACAACACTTGCAATTGTTCAAATATGGGTGTTACCTAATTGCCCACAATGATGCTTTACTCCTACAAACTTTCCCAATGTTATTAATAAGACTAGCATTGGATTATTATAGGGGACCACCTCGACATTCCATTTATTCCTTTAATCAAGTAGCTTAAGCTTTCTTAGACCAATTTTCAATCAATGTTACCAAGAAAGTCACCATGACCTATCTTTATTCAACCTGACAATATGAAGATGAATCTATTGCATATTTCATTCCCACTTATAGAGTCTTATTAACCAATTGACGTTCCAGCTACCTCAGACTGAACTTATTGAATTGTTCACTAGAGCTTGTGTTAGACACATCTCACCCACTATATAGGTACAAACCTTCCGAACCTTTGACGAAGCGTTCACCATGGCACGAAAGTTGGAAATTCATGCCATTGAAGAAAAGAAAATCCAATTAAAGTTGGAGCCATTACATTTCCTTCCATAAAACCTCATAAAATTTTCTACCCTAATCGTTCAATTCCTGCATGGTATAAAGAACACAACTACTGTAATTACCATCACGTTAAAGGACATAGTGATAGAAACTCCATAAAATTTTAAAACATTGTCCAAGAGATGATAGATAATGGAGACCTTGTCGTGGACAACCTGAACATGCCAGTAAATAAAATTTTTCACATCATTAAAAATTTGTTCCCTCATCATAAATCATCATTTTTAATTAAAATATTGAACCTTCATCTAGCGACAAAAATGTTCGTGAAGTCCATGCGGTTTTTGATACCATATCAGTTGTTCCTCAAAACCTACCTACTTCATCTATTGAGGAAATTATGACACAAGAACCTCTACCCACAAAGGAGCATACCTTTTCTACTCCTTCACCCATAGATAATTCCCCCTCATCTCCCCCTTCTCTCATGGAGGAACCCAAACCTTCTATAGATGAAATTTCACCATCTACCTTACAACCTACCAAATGGTCGACACTTTTAATTCACCCATCCACAGAAGAATCATCACCACCTTCTCCTCCACCAAGGATGAAGTCTACATCACCCCACCTATTATCTCTCCTACACATGGGAGACTCATCAAACATACCACCACCTGTTGGGGATAGTTCTCCCCTAGCATACTAGTACCCCATTAACGTGATCTCAACTCTATTACCTAGAGAGTCTGAAGCTAGCCAATTCCCTATCTTGCAGAATTTTTTTACATGGATTGCCACCTAACCAATTTCATCCTCTTCTTCAGTAGTCCCATTTTTGTGACTGGTTGATAACTTGGAATATGTTGATCATTCCATGCTCTGGGGCCATCTTCGGCTCCCCGTTTCGACCCAAATGCTAATGTTATCTAAAGATACTTCCACGATCTACCCAAAAATATTTTCAAGAACCAAATATCCATTGACCATGCCTATTGAAATGGCTTCTTATTCATCATCCCTACCTACATCAAAACATCTACCCATGACTAAAACCATTCCCAAACCTCAAAACCTACCCACACCTATCTCCTCACCCATATCCAGACCCATCACTACCTTGGGTGTCATGCCGATATCCATCCATACTCACCCACCGGTAAAATTTGACTTAGACATGTCTTCCCAAGCCTGCACCAACATTATCCCTCCACCTAGAAAGAAAACCCAACCTTCTAAGCTGCATACACTAGTCTCACCTACCATGCCTTTGTTGTCTTCCCCTTTTATGTCCATCTTAGAGCTCCATCCACTACCTTGATCAAATAGTGTCCTACCCAAGGCTAGTAAAAATCTAAACAACCTACTACTACATCACGAGACTTTGTTACACCTCACTCACCCAAAAAAACAACTCCTTCACCCTCAGCCATGCACTTATTGCCACCTATAACTCTGCTAGTTACTAGAACCCCAACCTTTCCTATACGAATTCAACCCATTCTATCTACCCAACCACTTCGACCACAATGTGGTTTCCCTCATGGGTAACCCATCCTCTTCCACCATTTTTTTCCCTTCTGCATCCCATTCCCCCATGTAACCTTTACCCAAGAAGGTACAACACAAAGATAAGAACCCACTACCCTTCAATAAGGTAATCAAACCAACAAAACCTTCCATCACTAGCTCTTCTACCCGACCTTTACCCAAGAAGATGCCAGAAAAACCTAGGACCACTCCACTTACCAAACCAGTGGAACAACTCATTCCCCCTCCTATAAATTCTCTTCCTTCACAATCATCTGCATCTATACCCAAACACACAGTCACCTCTAATTCAAATCCGTTAGCGGGGTCCTACAGTAAAATTTTAACTAAAATTTTAGATACTTCCATCGTCACATTACCACCGCATCAACCTTACAATTTTATCAAACCCAAACCAGAAGGGCTTAATGAAACCAAGATTTGTGCTTATCATCGTGTGCTAGGACATGATGTCAAAAATTGTAAGGCTCTGAAGACCGTTCTTCTCAAACTTTGTCCTCATAAAATTTTTTTTGATGATGATGTCCTTCTTTATGAGAACCATGTGTCACCTTCACCTATCACCATACATCATCATCCTTTACCCATTCTACGATCAATATCTCTACCCCCACAACCATTTTTCCAACCTCCAAACATTTGATATCAAAATATGTCCGTATCATGTTAGTTGGCCTTCTATCTTTCCTTCTCAAGTCTTCAGTGCACCCTACTCATCTCACAATGGATGTGTTTCTCATCTATCTAGCATTAGTTTCCCCTCAATGCACATCTATAACTTTCATGAAAAATTCATCATCTAATCCACCTGTGCACACAATACCCAGGGATGGTAACATGAATTCAAAAAGCAATATAACCTCCACTCTTAAAAAGACAACTAAAAAGGTGTGGCAACTTATTCAACCTTTTATCAACGTGCTCCTATATGCCCAAATATACCAACTGACACTTTATCATCCCAGATATTTCCTTCCACACATCTACAATACCTTCATCTAACATGGGGTTACCCCAAAATGCAATTATTAAAAGACTTTATAGTGCCATTAGCTTGAGGGTGATAAGGATGTATTTTTATGGTGTGCCATCCATAAATTTTGAATCCCACATAGAATCCTTTTTGTCTAGATTCTGCAAAACATTGAGGTTCCTCTATCACAATGTAACCCAGGTTAATGGGAAACCATTATTACCTACTAATTATGTTTTCCTCACTAACCAAAAATCTCCTTGTTGTAGTTGCAATGCCCAATCCTTTATAGGTGTTGCTTCTGCCCTCACCTTGTAAGATGAGGATATTTTACAAGTTATAATGTAGACGATCCTGATCTCAGTCCTTTTCATCTTGGTGAAATATCGACCTAACATATGTGTAGCTGAATTTTCATGAAATGCTATGCTAGTATTAAATCATCTGGCTATGACATGTATAATCTAATGTTTAGGTCCCTTCCAAGGTGTATCCACAATGGTCAGATCTTCACATATTATTTAGCTTATCATGTCAAAGTATCGCCATCAAATTCCAGCCCTTGAATCTTGAACATTGTAGTGTCACCATTGTATAAGCCCTCGCTACTATTTTCCCATAAACTATACTATGCCATAATAGAATGTCCAATATAACTCATGCTCGAGAACACAACACTGGACTTACGTCATGGGTCCCAACTTCTTCAAATATTACACTGCACTAAAATTAGAGCATAAGGACATACCTCACCATTCCCACTGAAGTCACCATTAAAATTTTCTAACATGTCTTCATTCCTTCATGGTGTCATGTGATGCTAGTCAAGGAACCACTACCAATACTTCTAATTCACCCATAAGCACATGGTTCAATGTTGAAACAACTATGCATCCTGCATCTAGTATTTTCAATTCCTCTACATGTCTACAGCTTAAAGCTGATCACTCTACTAAGTTGTGAACCTTGAATTTACCCTTACTTGTAAAATCATGGTAAAATAAATCTATCTCTCTAACAAAATATCCACCTACCATATGTGCCCTTAAAAAAAACTTGTTGACTAACTCACTTTGGCGTGAGTATGGTCCTATAAAATATCGACAATGGTCCTTTCCAAAAAGTACTGTTTAAACCTATGTAGCACATAGATTATGACAATACCACATAGCTCAAGGTTGTGTACTTATGTTCTGCTTCCCAACTTCACACTTGCGTAATAGATATGGATGAACTAAAAAATGCCACCTATTCACCTGAAGGTTATGCCAAAAATGCACCTATTTCCATGCTAGGACTCAAATACCTTACATGAACCAATGCTTTTCCCACACTTTCTTTCAATTGTGCAAAATAGGTTTAGCTAGTCAGTCCTTTCCTTTAATGCTATCATAATTATTTTTGTATGCACCCATTAGCCCAATAGAATTTCCCTTTAGATTTTCATAACTCTTCCCACATAAATATTTGAACTCTTTGATGAACTTCCATAATCTTTATGTCCTAGAAATCCATTCACCCCATTCACTCAATGGTCAGGCACCTTCTAAGCCCAAGATTACAATAGATCCTGGCTAAGTCCTTCCAATAACCCTTCTTTACAAATGATGTTCCAAGTAAACTACAATGGTCCTAGGGACCTGCTAACTCCTCAATGCGATTAAGAGAGATGCTCAGTCTTCTATGCACCTCTTCAAATCTTAATGATCAAATGATCAAAGTGACACCTTGACTAATGCCATTCAATATCCATGACCTAAATGATTCCATCCTACAATAATTTATGAATAGAGTCTTGATATTCACTAGTCAAAACCCTCTGATGACGCAACACTACATGTTGAATGAATCGACTATCCAAATATAACATTTATATCAATGTTAGCAACACATTCATGAAATTAGGTCTAGTCCTGATCTATATGTTCATGATGTGCACCTAGTGATAGCTTGAAAATCTTTCTCGGGAAAATAATATATCTCATGCCTTGCAACTCCCTATACTGAATAGGCCTGGTATTGACCCAAAGGGGTGACAAATGGTTCTATAACACATGAATCAGTGATTTCCCTCTAATCATACAAAAATCCTTATTCTTAAATCCTTCTTAATGCTTATGACCATGGGGTGAACAAATTCAAATTATTCAATAGGATCAATTATTCCAAACTTAAGAATCTTGTCTATTTCTTCCTTTACTTTCATGTGCATGTTATGATGTCATCTTATAAGGACTCTTCCTAACTAGTCACATGCCTTCTTTTAGATTTATATTCATCTGAGTCCAAAAATAAGAGTCCACTCCTTGTAACTCATGATATTTAGGGAAAGAGATCTTGAAATTCGGAATGCAAAAGCTCAATAATCTTATGCCAGATTCAATTTTTTGACCAATAATCACTTCCTTAGGCTCATCCAAAGATCTTGAACCAATGTTAACATTCTTCATCTTCAAAGGAGCATGGTATCGACAAGTGGTGCCTTCTCATCTATAGAATCCATTACCTCACATACCTTCAACATAGCTAACATCCAAATTATCAACTTCCATCATCATCAATCATATATACCATTTTCCATTTTTCTTTTTCCTTCCAGGTACAGACCAATTTCTTCTAACAGTTCAATTTCCTCTTTGATCAAGTCCACACGTCAAGATTAAGTTCTATAAACAACTAGGGTAATATGATTTCTTTGTATCCTTCATTGTTATCTCCTAACATGATGTCCTTCATAATGTACAATTCTTCATGGACATAGAGGTTTATATGAAAGGTAAGTCATAAAAGTTTAATCATACTTACATTCATCTCTTTTAAATTTGCAGTCTCCCTTTTAATCTCAACATGGACATTTATAGGTGCACATGCATCCACCCAATTGGTAGTAGAACTTATTTAATCATAGTGCTGGACAATAAGGCTTCATGCCACTATGCCCATGATTCAGCATCAAGCCTTTGTGATGTGAAGTAGAATCTTGGTTTACCATGAAATTCACAAACATGAATGTAGGTATTGTCGACACTAAAATTTTCCTCCGTAATTTCTATTTCATTAATGTATGTATTAGGAATAGGATGTTGTTAAGTATAATTAGTAGTAGCATCTGATAGAAGATAATGGCACCGTCAGTACGGTGCTGCCAATAATGTGGAGTACGGTAACAGTCAAAGTACAATAGGAATGTTGTAAAAAGTAAATATTTGTCGTAAGTGGTCCGGTAATGTTAAAATGTCAAAGTTTGGGTAATTAGAGAAGTAGGGTCTACATGATTAGGAATTAGAAATATTATATTGGTAATAAGGACAAGGAGTGAGGTCATAAATATTTTGTGTATTTTATTTGTAAAAAGTCTAAAAATGTGGAACCCATGTAAAATGATAAGGTTTATCTTATCTTAAAAGATAAGCTTACATGTACAGATAAGAGTTAAGGTATGGAATATGATTCGTCAGAGTGGATTTCTTATCCTATCTTAGAGATAAGATGGATAAGCCTGGAAGTTCTATAAATAGAGAGGCCACCCTCCTCATTTAGCATAGAAAGAAGTAGTGACAAATATTGTAGGAAGTGTGCAAAGGAAGCGATCAGTTTAAAGGTGTGTTGAAGAAGCCATTAAGAGGTGTAATTGTAAAGTTTCTCCCATAGTCTTGGTGAAAGGCAAGTGAAGTCAATAACACTTGAAGTACCTCATGGGTGAGATTGTAACAATTTCATGTTAATATTATAATTTACTTTGATATTTCAGATTTGTCATCATTCTGTCTTATCATAGTCGATGGTATTCTTGTGTTATGTTGTTGTTTTGTTTCCAGATTACATCCACCAAACTAAAGGCTGTGCATTAGTAAATAATCATAGCACGAGGAGTTCCTGGTGAAGAATTATCATAGTGCCGGATTGGTGATGACATTTTGGTTCCGTTGCCGGGACCATTCCTCGTTGGTGGATTTTCTGGAGAGATATTCCCACTTAGTCAAAAATCAATTGGAGGGTAACCTTGTTTTTACTGTGCATAGTAGTTACCATGGTAAAGTCATTTTTGCCATGAATAGTAGTTACCATGGTAAAGTCATTTTTGCTGGGAATAGTATTTATTCACAGTAAAGTCACTTTTTACCGTGAATAGTATTTACCGCAGTAACTTCACTTTTTACTGTGAATAGTGTTTACCACAGTAAAGTCAGTTTTTACCGCAGTAAGTCAAGTTTTACCATAGTTTACCGTGGTCATTTCTATTTTACTGTAGAAAGGTGTAAAGTCACTTTCTATTATAGTGATTAATTATTTGTGCACATAAGTCTTGTTGATTGTACTTGTGGGTTGGTATTTCACGGTGGTTACTTTTGAAAATGGGAAAGATTCCTATTTTTTCAGCTCAATCTAATGAAGATGCTTCTTCTTTCATTCAAGAGTTTAAACGATCTTGTATTTGTAATGGCCTCATAAGAAGGGAACAATGGACTGAATTGTTTCCTACCTTTTTGGATGGTTCAGCACTTAGGTGGTTTGAAACACTAGGTGATAATGTGAAAAATTCATGGGATTTATTAACTGAAAGTTTTCTTGAAGAATTTGGTGAACAACAAAAATATGTAGATCTCATGATCGATATCACAAAGCTATCCCAAGGAGAGAAGGAGAAGATAAGGGATTATCATGCTCGTGTTCTAGAGCTAAGGAGGTAGCTCGATGCTCAGATACGGAAGTAAGGATTAGTGGATGGGTTGATGAATGGCGTGGATAATCTCCTATGTAAGCACTTCATTCTTGGGATGAAGCCAGAGATCAGACAACGAGTGAAGTATGACTGCCCAACTACCATTGAACAAGCAAAAGAGATTGCAAGAAGGCAAGAAGAAAGCATGGAAGAGGAGCCCAAAGAAATTGTTGCTAAAGTAGAGCCTACACCAGCACCTTTGCTCCATAATCCACAACCACTCCCGGTGAGCACAAATATTTCTCCTAGTACATCTACTGAGTATGAAGATCTGCTAAAAAATATGGTTCAGTTAACTATTAATCTTCTTCAAGGAAAAGAATTTAGTTCTCAGGGAGGAGATAGAGGTCCAAAAAGAAATATTTCTGAAGTTGTATGTTATGGTTGTTATAAAAAGGGTCATTATAAGTATAATTGTCTAGATAGAGCTTCTACATCTGGTAAAGGAGATAATGATAAAGGAAAAGCACCTGTGAATTCTTTTGATGTAGTAGATAAGAGCAGAAATAATGAAGTAGATGTGTTTGTAACAAAAAGAAAGAAAGAAAAAGATAATCAAGATGGAAATGATCCTAAGAAGATGAAAGGAGAAACTAGTAAGAAACATAGGAGAAGAAAGTTGGGTGTGCAGGATTTTCTGATTTCACAGGGGCAAGGACCATACTCCATCTTGGAAGATCTGTCCAAAAGGCCTGCAAATATTACATATGGTCAACTCTTGGCTATGTCTTCTGAGAAGAGGCGGGAGCTGCGAAGTGGACTCAATGCTCGATGAAGGAAGGAGGTTGAGGTCCCTGTTTTGGAGGCAGAGGCAGATCCCTATGCTCCACAAGCTGAGGTATTATGTAATGGTATTTCAATTCATGATGTCTTAGTTGATGGAGGTGCTGCAGTTAATGTAATGACTGAGTCTGTAATGAATATGTTGGGTTTAAAAATTGATCGCCCTTCAACACTTATGTTAAGGTCATTAAATAAAGGAAAAACTAAACCAGAAGGTGTAGTTTCAAATGTGGCAATATCTGTTATGGGTGTTGTATGTGTGGTAGACTTTCAGGTGATGAAAAATGGTACTGTTGTGTACCCAATGTTGCTGGGAAGACCATGGCTAAGGAGAGTTCATGCAAGAAACTACTGGAATGAAGGCTTCATGACACTTGGACGTGGTAGAGAGAGGGTGAAGATAAACGTGATCCCTCGACATCATAAGGCAGAACCTGTGGATTCAAGTGATGAAACTGATGATTGGACATCCTCTGATTACTCTAGTACTAGTGAAGTGGACACTGAAGATGAAGAAAGTGAGGTTGATGTTTCAGTCATGGATATCCTTCCAGTCACACCAACTCATGACCCCATAAAATTATCTGAAGAAGAAGTTGATGATTGTCTCCAACAAATAAAGATTGGTGATGCTGTGATGGAGAGTGAGAAGGAATCCTACCTCCAGCTCTTTCAAAGGTACATACACATATTCACTTTTGATTACAAGGAACTCCGTCAAGTAAGTTGGGTAGAACATTCTATTGAGCTGGTAGATGGTGCTAAGCCCATAAAGCAAATGCCATATAGAATGAATCCTAATTTTTCCAAGACTGTAAAAGAAGAAATAGATAAGTTGCTTGATGCAGGATTCATATTTGCTGTGGAGAATTCAGAATGGGTTTCTCCCATTGTGATCTCAATAAAAAAGAATGGGAAGCTATGCATTTGTGTTGATTACAGGAAGCTCAATAAGGCAAGAAAGAAGGATCATTACCCTCTTCCATTCTCAGATCAGATCTTGGACGAAGTAGCTGGCCAGGAGTGCTATAGTTTTGCTGATGGATATAGCGGATACAACCAAGTTCGTATAGCGGAGAAAGATCAGCTAAAGACCATGTTCACCACTCCTTGGGGAACGTTTGCTTATAGAGTTATGCCTTTTGGGTTGTGTAATGCTCCAGCAACATTCTAGTGTTTGATGAATAGGGTGTTTGAACCCTACATTGGGACCTTCATCAGAGTATTTCTGGATGATTTTTACATCTATGGGAGCAAGTTGGACCACCTGCACCAGATGGAGACAACATTTCAAAGGTTAGATGAAGCACAAGCCTCACTAAACCCTACAAAGTGTGTCTTTGGATGTTCTAAAGGTGTTTTGTTAGGGCATGTTGTATCCAGAGATGGTATTGGTACTGATCCTGATAAAGTTTCAAAAATCAAAGATTTACCATTTCCTATGAATAGAAGTAAGTTGAGATCATTTTTAGGCCATGTGGGTTACTATAGAAGGTTCATCAAGAATTTCTCAAAGATTGCACAGCCACTAACCCAGTTCTTGAAGAAGGATGTTACTTATGAACCAGGAAATAAGGCGCATGAAGCTTTTGGACAACTGAAGGAAGCCCTGGTGTCTTCACCTGTTTTAAAGAATCTAGATTGGAGCAAGCCATTCATTGTGTACACTGATGCCTCAGATGCAGCACTAGGAAGTACTTTGAGCCAAAAGGATGAAAATGGGAATGAACATCCAATTTACTTTGGGAGCAGACAAATGAGTAGTGCTGAGGTAAATTATACTGTAACTGAAAAAGAGGCTCTGGCTATCATTTTTGCTGTAAAGAAGTTTAGAAATTACTTGCTAGGGAAAAAATTTATAGTTGTAACAGATCATTAGGCTCTAAAATATATTGTAAATAAGCCTAACCCATCAGGGAGGATAGCAAGATGGATAATTTTGCTACAAGAATTTGAATTTGATATTATAGATAGGCCAGGAAAGAAGCATGTCAATGCAGATGCACTCTCTCGAGCCTATGATGGTTTAGGATCATCTTGTGATGATGATGATTTCCCAGATGCAGCATTGTTATCCCTTGACACAATCCCTAGTGAATACATAGATATTTGGAATTATCTGAATGAATTCAAGTTTCCTGATGGTGCCAATGCAAAGACTAAGAGGAATATTACTCAATCCAATCGTCCATATTCTATTTTGCATGGAGTATTATTTCGAATAGGACCTGATGGACAGTACAAGAGGGCAGTTGGATGTGATCAAGGGAAGGAACTGATAGAAGAATTCCACAATGGTACATGTGGAGGGCACTTCTCTGGACAACTTACAACAAGAAGGATCTTGGATGCAGGTTATCACTGGCCCACTCTTTTTAAAGATTGTTATAATTATTGTAAGACATGTGATATTTGTCAAACACATGGTAACCGTAAGACTTCATCAGCTCCATTATGCCCTATTCTTCCACTTGGTCCCTTTGAAAAGTGGGGAATAGACATTGTAGGTCCACTTCCAACTACCTCATGCCAAAATAAGTATATTGTAGTTGCCACAGATTATTTAACCAAGTGGGTTGAAGCTAGGCCATTGAAAACAACTTCCATGGATGAAGTGGCAAGGTTCATATATGAACGCATTGTCACCAGATTTGGTTGTCCATTAGAAATTGTAACAGATCAAGGAAGCCACTTCATTAATGAGGTGGTAGAAGCCCTAGTCAATAAGTTTTCTATTAAGCACAGGAAGGCAACAACATACAAGCCAAGCACAAATGGACAGGTGGAATGAACAAATTTTGTGTTGTGTCAAATTCTAGCAAAAGATGCAGCCTTGCAGGTACATAAGTGGGATAAAAGGATTCATGCAGCATTGTGGGCATATAGGGCAACATCAAAGTCAGCAACAGGATACTCCCCATTTCAGTTGGCCTATGGCATTGATCCAGTTCTTCCTATTGAGTTTGATATTCCCACTGTGAGAGTTATGAAAAATGAAAGGATGGATGAAAGTGATTCAGTAAAAGAAAGGTTGGTACATCTTCATTTGCTAGAGGAAATGAGGGAAATAGCAAAGGATACAAGCCATAAGAAGAAAATGAAGTAGAAGGAATACTTTGATCAAAAGATCCGTTGGTCTCCATTTCATGTGAATGACTTGGTTCTAGTATATGATTCCAGATACAAAAAAAGAAGACAGAGAAAATTTCTTCCAAAATGGATGGGGCCCTACAAAATAGCAGCTGTGCATGAAAATGGTACGTACCGACTGGAGGAATTGGATGGCACTCCCATTACGAAATGGGTCAACCACGACAAGTTGAAGATTTTCCAAGCACCAGAATAGTCTACTCCGAGGACGGAGTAGAAGCTAGGAAGGGGGAAGATGTCGACACTAAAATTTTCCTCCGTGATTTCTATTTCATTAATGTATGTATTAGGAATAGGATGTTGTTAAGTATAATTAGTAGTAGCATCTGATAGAAGATAACGGCGCCGTCAGTACGGTGCCGCCAATAATGTAGAGTACGGTAACAGTCAAAGTACAATAGGAATGTTGTAAAAAGTAAATATTTGTCGTAAACGGTCCGGTAATGTTAAAATGTCAAAGTTTGGGTAAGTAGAGAAGTAGGGTCTACATGATTAGGAATTAGAAATATTATATTGGTAATAAGGACAAGGAGTGAGGTCATAAATATTTTGTGTATTTTATTTGTAAAAAGTCTAAAAATGTGGAACCCATGTGAAATGATAAGGTTTATCTTATCTTAAAAGATAAGCTTACATGTACAGATAAGAGTTAAGGTATGGAATATGATTCGTCAGAGTGGATTTCTTATCCTATCTTAGAGATAAGATGGATAAGCCTGGAAGTTCTATAAATAGAGAGGCCACCCCCCTCATTTAGCATAGAAGGAAGTAGTGAGAAATATTGTAGGAAGTGTGTAAAGGAAGCCATCAGTTTAAAGGTGTGTTGAAGAAGCCATTAAGAGGTGTAATTGTAAAGTTTCTCCCATAGTTCTTGGTGGAAGGCAAGTGAAGTCAATAACACTTGAAGTACCTCATGGGTGAGATTGTAACAATTTCATGTTAATATTATAATTTACTTTGATATTTCAGATTTGTCATCATTCCGTCTTATCATAGTCGATGGTATTCTTGTGTTATGTTTGTTGTTTTGTTTCCAGATTACATCCACCAAACTAAAGGCTGTGCATTAGTAAATAATCATAGCACGAGGAGTTCCCGGTGAAGAATTATCATAGTGCCAGATTGGTGATGACAGATAGGATCTCTAACCATCAAAACAACCCTTTGTGTTTCCAAGTGTAATGGTCCAACATGATAGGGAGACCATATGAGGAGTCAACATGTGGCATTTTCGTAGACAAATGGGGAATCTTGCCAACCTTTCCTGTTTGGGAAATCCATCATTAAAACAGTGACAAAAAATACATTGGCAGGAGGTTTCATTCAAGCCAAAGGAGCAAAGCTAAGACTGGGGATTCTTTTATGACTCCATGGTGAATGGGTATACCACTTTAGCAACTGAGAACAATGATATATGGTGTTCGGGCCCTAATGGAAATTTTTAAGAAAAATTTCCCTTTTTTCAACCCTAAATGCCAGAATGGCCAAACCCTCTTACCACGGTTTTTGGCAGATGCACTTCATTCCAGAAATCTCCCTATCTCCTATTGGACTGGATAACTAGAAGAATCCATCTATTTGTTTCATAAGATGGATACCAATTCCAACTCCCTCTTCACCCTTGACATGGTTCCCTAAAGCACTTGTAGCTCCCGTAGCATTGGAGTTATCCTCATTATCTTAGTCCAACACCCAGGCCTTTATCTTTCAAACTAGATTTTAATTATACTTACAATATCATTCATATGAAGCAATCATATCAGGTCTTTAAACAAGATGATCCTTAGAAAGTTAAGTTAATCAATATTATTTGATGGATCTTCCAAGTTTGAAACCAAGTCAATGGTTATACCATTGTCATCATCCAAAATACTTAAGTCAAAGCATATAAACATTGTATAATACCTTTTGACGGTCCCTTTGACCATCCATGAACTTCAATGGAACCACTCCCCGTTCACCTAAAATGAAGATTCCATTGTTTCATTGGCTTCTCAGATATTCTTATAGCCCACTGTCAAAAATATTGTCACAATACAAATGTTACAATCACCCTTTATTTACTCATGAGGTCAACTCCATCCCAACCCCCAAAAGTGCACGTGACCCATTGACCTTTGCTATAAGTAATTGTATGACTAATCTGACAACTCAAATGTGATCCCACTTGTAATGGAACTATTCCAAATTAAAAGCATCATCACTATGTCAATAAGTGGTCTCCTTTATAAGGGTGGCTTTGTAAGTATCTTATGATGCCTTACAAGTTGTTGAAATTCCCTACACCATCAAGGATCGTTCACATGGAATTTTTGAGGCCACTTTGTGGTTTAGTTGTCCTACAAGCATTCTTCACCTCCATAGGAAATATTATTGGCCAACCCTAAACTGTATTGTTTCACTATGTCAAACATTGTGTGAAATTCCAGCAACTTGCTAATCTTCATCACACACCTAGTTATCCTTCTAGGTCACAAGACTACTGAGGCCTTTCTCTCAAAAACTCTTGGATTATTTCAAAGACATCAATCCCCATTCTTCACAACACCATCAATGCTCTGATATTATTACCAATAACATTACCACTGAATGTATTATGATAAATTGGTAAGTGATCCATTCCCCTCATTTTACAAAATCTTGAGAAAATATGTGAATCCTCAATCTGTTTCACATCATTTGTCACTTTGGTGTTCCCTCAATCTCATCACTGATAATAGAAATAAATTCAAAAAAAAACCCTACAAAAACTTTGTGATGAATTTTGCATAAACTTAAATCACTTGTTCACCTTATTCTCCCAAACAAATGGCCAAAATAATCAACTAATAAAACCTTCTAAAAAAATCTATGAAAGTATTGGATTTGATATCACAAGGATTAGGCATAAATCAAACAATTCATTTATTGTTTTTCAAAACTAGTATTCACATTCTCCAACACCTTTTTCATTTGGTCTACGGTACTCGACAATATCCTCTTGAGAAAGTCTAGATTCCATCTCTCTTCATCTACTACAAGACATGTCAAAGATATGATTTTGCCAAAATTTAGCACAACTTTAGTTATTAGATGAATTTGTCTCAATGTCTCTGGGAGTGACCATCTCCAAATCTAATACCAAAACAAGTCAAGTAATTCCTATGATCAAACGTGTCCATATGAACCTTCTATAACGGCGACCTCATCATGAAAAAATAATCATGTATAAAGATGCAGTTCAAGTAAACGTGTCAAAAATTTGCTACCTATTTGGCTTGGACCCTATATCGTTACAACATGCCAAAGGATCAGGTGTTTATCATCATGTCTGCCAAGATGAAGGTAAGCCTAAACCTCAACCCTTCAATGCCTTGCATCTTTACCAGTTTAAAATTGACATCAAGTTCTAATAACCTGTCAATTGAAAACTTCTTCTCCCTTGAGCACCATTCACCTTCCATGTTACAATTACAAGGATCAACTACTAAGATACAAATCATGTGATTACCCATCACCTTTCAGCCTTATCTTCAATATAGTACCAAGGCTCTACTGATGGCATGATTCTCATGGATACTTTTCATAAAAGAGTGAGGAAGATCAAATGACATCCTTTTGAAGGTGTTCATCACTCGAAACCACCTCTTTCATAGTTAACCTCTATGTATGCTATGGTTAGAGCTTCTAAAAAATGAACATCTATCTTCCCTATAGTATTGTCCATGACTTAAAACGTCTAAAAAAGATGGGATTCAACTCCTTGAGTAGAAACTTCTAGATAACCAATGTTCCCTTGAAAAAGCAACATCTCTAGCTCAAATCGGCACTATAAATAGTCTACTGCCTTAAAGGAGAACTATCTTGCAAATCATTAAAAATATAATAAAATGGTTCAGAAGCTTCCCACATCGATCAGCTTCACGAAGACCTCAAGGAGATAATATACTCATCCCATATAGACTTCCTCATCAATCACTCTATGTAAAAAATAAGCGAAAATGAAGAAAGTGATAAACTTTTTGTCATAGAACTTACCTATTTTGATCTTGGGTCTCTTACCTCCAAGTAACATATTATCGTCACAAGTTACGCTAAACTACCCACCTTTCACCTCATTCCCTTTTCACCCTAATTTTCTCTCTACTCAAGGGACTTAAAGCAAATGTGACATTTACCCCTGATCATGTGACTTTATTCAGCATTAGAATAGTCCATTATGCAATGCCTTTAGGGTCTTCATGTTCATAATCCCATCTTGGGTAACATAGACTTGTTAGTGGTTCTTATCAATCAATGAACTAAAAAAATTTTATACACCTCTTACCAATCATCCTTCCTCATTCACTTTTTGATTTTCCTATATAAGACTAGACCATCGACACCTATTTTACAAGATTTTAAAATAACCTTCCATGACCATAACCTCAACCATACCTAAAACCCAACCTTTCCTATGACCTAGAATTAATCATGCCTAAAACCTACCAACCCATTCCTCTATACAAAATCATTCCTCTTACCTAGCTTATAGGAGAACTACATTGTCTGAGACCTCCCTTTTCACCAGGGCTATGTTCCAAACACTGAGGACATGGGGCCATTGAAGGTTATCTTTGGGCCACTCTTTACCCTAACTAATTTCCACCACCCAAATGCTTTTCAAACATAGCATAGTTTCAGATTTTCTATCAACATTTCAAATTAAACTAAAAACCAATATCAATTAAATACCACATCCATCATCATTCAAATCTTTTATACATTCATTTAAAATATTTCATATTTACCATCAACATAGCAATCTATCACCAATCCCCTAACTGACACTAACCCCTACCATGCCTATGACCTAACTCCCCATGACTAACTTACCTAAATCATAATGCCATGACAATGACTTCATCATGCCTAAACCAACTTGAATCTACCAACCTGTCACTCCACCATGCCTAACTGACCAACCATGCCTATGACCTAACTTCCATCATGCCTAATTGACCTATTTCCAGAAGAATTCACAATGGACAATGGAAATCACTAACCACTTGAGGACACACCAAACTAAAACCCACCATCATCCATAAGTAATTATCCTTCCAAAAATATGACCTGTTTCCATATTTATTGCCTAGAACAAGACAACCAATTGTGTAATCCTCATATTACAAATGTCTCAAAATCTTTAGCACAAAGGCCGATATAATATTGGTTGTGGGCCTAATATGTTCATATACATTCTCTAATCAGTACAACACTTCACATGGTGATATATATCACAAAAATAAAAAAATTCCTCATGGGGGGCCATTCATCACCCCTTTGATCCAATCCATTTCATCGTATCAATGTATCCTCCTCCTCTAATAAGTCCATTCCCTGCTAAACATCTCTATCCACCCTGCATAGGTCTATCTCAATTATTTTCTACCTGCAACCTAGACTTAGGCCCCATGGGCTCGTTGGCCCCTACTCTCTTGACTATGTGTGGGAGACCTTAGAACCTCTCACTCGAGTCTACTGCTATCCTCTGTGCTTTCATAATATGGGACATTATCCCAATAGAATAGTCAATGATCTTAATAATAATGGCCTCGTTAAAGAAGCATGGAAAAATTGAAGAAAAATGGCCATTGGTACTCGTCTGAAGGTGGGCCCATGGGTTCATCCCAAATACCTGTGTACCAAGACAACCCTATCCCTAACCCTATAATGGTGCTTGTGCTAGTGCCTAGAGCTGCAACCTGGGCCTGTAAGGCCACAAAACCACCTATGTAGTGACCAACTAGCCAATCTAACCCTCCAACATGTGCATTGTGGGTTATTACCATTTGAAACCCAATCTCTACATCCTATTGTTCCTACTGTAAGTCTATATGCCTAAATCAATCCCTATCTAATCTGGCCTGAAACCACCATGCATGTCAAATGGCCACCTTCTAAGACCTGGGACCTTGGCCTGCCCCTCTCCAAGCATTACAATCTACCATTGCTATGGTTTCCACCTGAATCTAAAGGTATCTTCCTCAAAATTCATGAGAGGTGGCCATGATTTGATAACGAAAATGGGTAAGAAGCTCCTTATACTATAGGTTTCCTCACCATCTAGAATTGTACCCCTCTTTAGCTTCAGTAGATAACTCCCAATCATCAATTTCTGATATCAATTTAAAAATCTCAAACCCATGAGGACCTGTCATCACCAATCCGGCACTATGATAATTCTTCACCGGGAACTCCTCGTGCTATGATTATTTACTAATGCACAGCCTTTAGTTTGGTGGATGTAATCTGGAAACAAAACAACAACATAACACAAGAATACCATCGACTATGATAAGACGGAATGATGACAAATCTGAAATATCAAAGTAAATTATAATATTAACATGAAATTGTTACAATCTCACCCATGAGGTACTTCAACAAGACTATGGGAGAAACTTTACAATTACACCTCTTGATGGCTTCTTCAACACACCTTTAAACTGATGGCTTCCTTTGCACACTTCCTACAATATTTCTCACTACTTCTTTCTATGCTAAATGAGGGGGGTGGCCTCTCTATTTATAGAACTTCCAGGCTTATCCATCTTATCTCTAAGATAGGATAAGAAATCCACTCTGACGAATCATATTCCATACCTTAACTCTTATCTGTACATGTAAGCTTATCTCTTAAGATAAGATAAACCTTATCATTTTACATGGGTTCCACATTTTTAGAATTTTTACAAATAAAATACACAAAATATTTATGACCTCACTCCTTGTCCTTATTACCAATATAATATTTCTAATTCCTAATCATGTAGACCCTACTTCTCTAATTACCCAAACTTTGACATTTTAACATTACCGGACCACTTACGACAAATATTTACTTTTTACAACATTCCTATTGTACTTTGACTGTTACCGTACTCCACATTATTGGCGGCACCGTACTGACGGCGCCGTTATCTTCTATCAGACGCTACTACTAATTATACTTAACAACATCCTATTCCTAATACATACATTAATGAAATAGAAATTATGGAGGAAAATTTTAGTGTCGACATCTTCCCCCTTCCTAGCTTCTACTCCGTCCTCGGAGTAGACTATTCTGGTGCTTGGAAAATCTTCAACTTGTCGTGGTTGACCCATTTTGTAATGGGAGTGCCATCCAATTCCTCCAGTCGGTACGTACCATTTTCATGCACAGCTGCTATTTTGTAGGGCCCCATCCATTTTGGAAGAAATTTTCTCTGTCTTCTTTTTTTGTATCTGGAATCATATACTAGAACCAAGTCATTCACATGAAATGGAGACCATCGGATCTTTTGATCAAAGTATTCCTTCTGCTTCATTTTCTTCTTATGGCTTGTATCCTTTGCTATTTCCCTCATTTCCTCTAGCAAATGAAGATGTACCAACCTTTCTTTTACTGAATCACTTTCATCCATCCTTTCATTTTTCATAACTCTCACAGTGGGAATATCAAACTCAATAGGAAGAACTGGATCAATGCCATAGGCCAACTGAAATGGGGAGTATCCTGTTGCTGACTTTGATGTTGCCCTATATGCCCACAATGCTGCATGAATCCTTTTATCCCATTTATGTACCTGCAAGGCTGCATCTTTTGCTAGAATTTGACACAACACAAAATTTGTTCGTTCCACCTGTCCATTTGTGCTTGGCTTGTATGTTGTTGCCTTCCTGTGCTTAATAGAAAACTTATTGACTAGGGCTTCTACCACCTCATTAATGAAGTGGCTTCCTTGATCTGTTACAATTTCTAATGGACAACCAAATCTGGTGACAATGCGTTCATATATGAACCTTGCCACTTCATCCATGGAAGCTGTTTTCAATGGCCTAGCTTCAACCCACTTGGTTAAATAATCTGTGGCAACTACAATATACTTATTTTGGCGTGATGTAGTTGGAAGTGGACCTACAATGTCTATTCCCCACTTTTCAAAGGGACCAAGTGGAAGAATAGGACATAATGGAGCTGATGAAGTCTTACGGTTACCATGTGTTTGACAAATATCACATGTCTTACAATAATTATAACAATCTTTAAAAAGAGTGGGCCAGTGATAACCTGCATCCAAGATCCTTCTTGCTGTAAGTTGTCTAGAGAAGTGCCCTCCACATGTACCATTGTGGAATTCTTCTAGCAGCTCCTTTCCTTGATCACGTCCAACTGCCCTCTTGTACTGTCCATCAGGTCCTATTCGAAATAATGCTCCATGCAGAATAGAATATGGACGACTGGCTTGAGTAATCTTTCTCTTAGTCTTTGCATTGGCACCATCAGGAAACTTGAATTCATTCAGATAATTCCAAATATCTATGTATTCACTAGGGATTGTGTCAAGGGAGAACAATGCTGCATCGGGAAAATCATCATCATCACAAGATGATCCTAAACCATCATAGGCTCGAGAGAGTGCATCTGCATTGACATGCTTCTTTCCTGGCCTATCTATAATATCAAATTCAAATTCTTGTAGCAAAATTATCCATCTTGCTATCCTCCCTGATGGGTTAGGCTTATTGACAATATATTTCAGAGCCTGATGATCTGTTACAACTATAAATTTCTTCCCTAGCAAGTAATTTCTAAACTTCTTTACAGCAAAAATGATAGCCAGAGCCTCTTTTTCAGTTACAGTATAGTTTACCTCAGCACTGCTCATTTGTCTGCTCCCAAAGTAAATTGGATGTTCATTCCCATTTTCATCCTTTTGGCTCAAAGTACTTCCTAGTGCTGCATCTGAGGCATCAGTGTACACAATGAATGGCTTGCTCCAATCTGGATTCTTCAAAACAGGTGAAGACACCAGGGCTTCCTTCAGTTGTCCAAAAGCTTCATGTGCCTTATTTCCTGGTTCATAAGTAACATCCTTCTTCAAGAACTGGGTTAGTGGCTGTGCAATCTTTGAGAAATTCTTGATGAACCTTCTATAGTAACCCACATGGCCTAAAAATGATCTCAACTTACTTCTATTCATAGGAAATGGTAAATCTTTGATTTTTGAAACTTTATCAGGATCAGTACCAATACCATCTCTGGATACAACATGCCCTAAAAAAAATGCCTTTAGAACATCCAAAGACACACTTTGTAGGGTTTAGTGAGGCTTGTGCTTCATCTAACCTTTGAAATGTTGTCTCCATCTGGTGCAGGTGGTCCAACTTGCTCCCATAGATGCAAAAATCATCCAGAAATACTCTGATGAAGGTCCCAATGTAGGGTTCGAACACCCTATTCATCAAACGCTGGAATGTTGCTGGAGCATTACACAACCCAAAAGGCATAACTCTATAAGAAAACGTTCCCCAAGGAGTGGTGAACGTGGTCTTCAGCTGATCTTTCTCTGCTATACGAACTTGGTTGTAGCCGCTATATCCATCAGCAAAACTATAGCACTCCTGGCCAGCTACTTCGTCCAAGATCTGATCTGAAAATGGAAGAGGGTAATGATCCTTCTTTGTTGCCTTATTGAGCTTCCTGTAATCAACACAAATGTGTAGCTTCCCATTCTTTTTTATTGAGATCACAATGGGAGAAACCCATTCTGAATTCTCCACAGCAAATATGAATCCTGCATCAAGCAACTTATCTATTTCTTCTTTTACAGTCTTGGAAAAATTAGGATTCATTCTATATGGCATTTGCTTTATGGGCTTAGCACCATCTACCAGCTCAATACAATGTTCTACCCAACTTACTTGACGGAGTTCCTTGTAATCAAAAGTGAATAGGTGTATGTACCTTCGAAAGAGCTGGAGGTAGGATTCCTTCTCACTCTCCATCACATCATCACCAATCTTTATTTGTTGGAGACGATCATCAACTTCTTCTTCAGATAATTTTATGGGGTCATGAGTTGGTGTGACTGGAAGGATATCCATGACTGAAACATCCACCTCACTTTCTTCATCTTCAGTGTCCACTTCACTGGTACTAGAGTAATCAGAGGATGTCTAATCATCAGTTTCATCACTTGAATCCACAGGTTCTACTTTATGATGTTGAAGGATCACGTTTATCTTCATACTCTCTCTACCACGTCCAAGTGTCATGAAACCTTCATTCTAGTAGTTTCTTGCATGAACTCTCCTTAGCCATGGTCTTCCCAGCAGCATTGGGTACGCAACAGTACCATTTTTCATCACCTGAAAGTCTACCACACATACAACACCCATAACAGATATTGCCACATTTGAAACTACACCTTCTGGTTTAGTTTTTCCCTTATTTAATGACCTTAACATAAGTGTTGAAGGGTGATCAATTTTTAAACCCAACATATTCATTACAGACTCGGTCATTACATTAACTGCAGCACCTCCATCAACTAAGACATCATGAATTGAAATACCATTACATAATACCTCAGCTTGTGGAGCATAGGGATCTGCCTCTGCCTCCAAAACAGGGACCTCAACCTCCTTCCTTCTTCGAGCATTGAGTCCACTTCGCAACTCCCGCCTCTTCTCAGAAGACATAGCCAAGAGTTGACCATATGTAATATTTGCAGGCCTTTTGGACAGATCTTCCAAGATGGAGTATGGTCCTTGCCCCTGTGAAATCAGAAAATCCTGCACACCCAACTTTCTTCTCCTATGTTTCTTACTAGTTTCTCCTTTCATCTTCTTAGGATCAGTTCCATCTTGATTATCTTTTTCTTTCTTTCTTTTTGTTACAAAACACATCTACTTCATTATTTCTACTCTTATCTACTACATCAAGAGAATTCACAGGTGCTTTTCCTTTATCATTATCTCTTTACCAGATGTAGAAGCTCTATCTGGACAATTATACTTATAATGACCCTTTTTATAACAACCATAACAAACAACTTCAGAAATATTTCTTTTTGGACCTCTATCTCCTCCCTGAGAACTAAATTCCTTTCCTTGAAGAAGATTAATAGTTAACTGACCCATCTTTTTGAGCAGATCTTCATACTCAGTAGATGTACTAGGAGAAATATTTGTGCTCACCGGGAGTGGTTGTGGATTCTGGACCAAAGGTGCTGGTGTAGGCTCTACTTTAACAACAATTTCTTTGGGCTCCTCTTCCATGCTTTCTTCTTGCCTTCTTGCAATCTCCTTTGCTTGTTCAATGGTAGCTGGGCGGTCATACTTCACTCGTTGTCTGATCTCTGGCTTCATCCCAAGAATGAAGTGCTTACAGAGGAGATTATCCACGCCATTCATCAACCCATCCGCTAATCCTTCCTTCCGGATCTGGGCATCGAGCTTCCTCCTTAGCTCTAGAACACGAGCATGATAATCCCTTATCTTCTCCTTCTCTCCTTGGGCTAGCTTTGTGATCTCGATCATGAGGTCTGCATATCTCTGTTGTTCACCAAATTCTTCAAGAAAACTTTCAGTTAATAAATCCCACGAGTTTTTCACATTATCACCTAGTGTTTCAAACCACCTAAGTGCGGAACCATCCAAAAAGGTAGGAAAAAATTCAGTCCATTGTTCCCTTCTTATAAGGCCATTACAAATACAAGATCGCTTAAACTCTTGAATGAAAGAAGAAGCATCTTCATTAGATTGAGCTGAAAAAACAGGAATCTTTCCCATTTTCAAAAGTAACCACCGTGAAATACCAACCCACAAGTACAATCAACAAGACTTATGTGCACAAATAATTGGAATTACTATAGAAATGACCACGGTAAACTATGGTAAAACTTGACTTACTGCGGTAAAAAACTGATTTTACTGTGGTAAATACTATTCACGGTAAAAAGTGAAGTTACTGCGGTAAATACTATTCACGGTAAAAAGTGACTTTACTGTGATAAATACTATTCACAGCAAAAATGACTTTGTCATGGTAACTACTATTCACAGTAAAAATGACTTTACCACGGTAACTACTATGCACAGTAAAAACAAGGTTATCCTCCAATTGATTTTTGACTAAGTGGGAATATCTCTCCAGAAAATCCACCAACGAGGAATGGTCCCGAAACGGAACCAAAATGTCATCACCAATCCGGCACTATGATAATTCTTCACCGGGAACTCCTCGTGCTATGATTATTTACTAATGCACAGCCTTTAGTTTGGTGGATGTAATCTGGAAACAAAACAACAACATAACACAAGAATACCATCGACTATGATAAGACGGAATGATGACAAATCTGAAATATCAAAGTAAATTATAATATTAACATGAAATTGTTACAATCTCACCCATGAGGTACTTCAACAAGACTATGGGAGAAACTTTACAATTACACCTCTTGATGGCTTCTTCAGCACACCTTTAAACTGATGGCTTCCTTTGCACACTTCCTACAATATTTCTCACTACTTCTTTCTATGCTAAATGAGGGGGGTGGCCTCTCTATTTATAGAACTTCCAGGCTTATCCATCCTATCTCTAAGATAGGATAAGAAATCCACTCTGACGAATCATATTCCATACCTTAACTCTTATCTGTACATGTAAGCTTATCTCTTAAGATAAGATAAACCTTATCATTTTACATGGGTTCCACATTTTTAGACTTTTTACAAATAAAATACACAAAATATTTATGACCTCACTCCTTTTCCTTATTACCAATATAATATTTCTAATTCCTAATCATGTAGACCCTACTTCTCTAATTACCCAAACTTTGACATTTTAACATTACCGGACCACTTACGACAAATATTTACTTTTTACAACATTCCTATTGTACTTTGACTGTTACCGTACTCCACATTATTGGCGACACCGTACTGACGGCGCCGTTATCTTCTATCAGATGCTACTACTAATTATACTTAACAACATCCTATTCCTAATACATACATTAATGAAATAGAAATTATGGAGGAAAATTTTAGTGTCGACAGGTCAACACTATAGGTCGTGGTGGAGACATAGGTCTTGTCGACACTAAAAGTTTCCTCCATAATTTCTATTTCATTAATGTATGTATTAGGAATAGGATGTTGTTAAGTATAATTAGTAGTAGCGTCTGATAGAAGATAACGGCGCCGTCAGTACGGTGTCGCCAATAATGTGGAGTACGGTAACAGTCAAAGTACAATAGGAATGTTGTAAAAAGTAAATATTTGTCGTAAGTGGTCCGGTAGTGTTAAAATGTCAAAGTTTGGGTAATTAGAGAAGTAGGGTCTACATGATTAGGAATTAGAAATATTATATTGGTAATAAGGACAAGGAGTGAGGTCATAAATATTTTGTGTATTTTATTTGTAAAAAGTCTAAAAATGTAGAACCCATGTAAAATGATAAGGTTTATCTTATCTTAAGAGATAAGCTTACATGTATAGATAAGAGTTAAGGTATGGAATATGATTCGTCAGAGTGGATTTCTTATCCTATCTTAGAGATAGGATGGATAAGCCTGGAAGTTCTATAAATAGAGAGGCCACCCCCCTCATTTAGCATAGAAAGAAGCAGTGAGAAATATTGTAGGAAGTGTGCAAAGGAAGCCATCAGTTAAAGGTGTGTTGAAGAAGCCATTAAGAGGTGTAATTGTAAAGTTTCTCCCATAGTCTTGTTGAAGTACCTCATGGGTGAGATTGTAACAATTTTATGTTAATATTATAATTTACTTTGATATTTCAGATTTTTCATCATTTCGTCTTATCATAGTCGATGGTATTCTTGTGTTCGGTTGTTGTTTTGTTTCCAGATTACATCCACCAAACTAAAGGCTGTGTATTAGTAAATAATCATAGCACGAGGAGTTCCCGGTGAAGAATTATCATAGTGCCGGATTGGTGATGACAGTCTCTCCATTTCTTCCCTCGTATACTATGGAAATGGAGGTGGCATGTCTTAAGGTAACCCCAACTACCATCTGACCCTATCAATTGGGATTATCTCGTGCTCACTAGAATGACGCACCTTTATCCATATCAAAAGTTGCATCCCCTCCAGCTCATCTACCATCCACCTTTTTGACAGATAGCTGATATATAGCCTCGAGATATTATCTACACCATATAAACCCTCCAGCACACACCTGTAGCACACTAAATTGTGTGTGGCCCTGGCTATCCTGTGCTCTCACTCAGTGGGTACCCATCACCGGTAACCTACTCTGATCAACCCCACCTCAAATGCATCTAGTTGGTCTAGGCCCACTGGACACATGCATATGATGTGCTCATATGCCTAATAATGAAGACGGAAGGTACATCATAAGATGAACCTCCATCATCACCCGTAGGCCCATAACTCTCTGTATAACTACACCAGAAAGGATGGTGCCCATGAAAAACACATCCTCTCATCCATCATAACATGGGGAGCCCCATTAGTTCTCATAGGAATCTCCCACCCTCTGAATCAGGAAGTGAAAAATAGCACACTACCTCTATAATCAGCACCACTAGCCTCATCTCCTCTTGATGGGTTGCATACATCTCTCCATATCTCAAGCTGGCTCTATGGTACCTAAGCTCTACCATTGCCTCTCTAAATACTGCCACTATGGGATCCTTTGATGCCTCCAAGGTGAACAAATACACATGTGTCCCCACTATTGGCAAATGCAAGATCCTGTAAACATCCTCTAGGGTGACCATGATCTCACCCATCAGAAAATGGAAGGTGTTGCTCATTAAATCCCATTTATCAATGAGTGGCGGATCTCATGTTATAAGCCTCTAGTGATAGATCCAAATCAACCCCACCTCTATCATGTGATGCCACTCAGTCGCAGTCATGCTTCCACATACCTCTAGTAGTAGCAGTGGCACCCTGTCGTGTATACGCAACTCGTCAGCAGCCTACATCCAACAAACCAAATACTTATTAACACCTTGACCACAACTCTAAAAAAACCCTGTACCCAATATCCCATCCACAACCCAAACTCTAAAGGGTACCCCTTTTTCCCTATAATAGTCTTGCACCTATCAAACCTTTCACCTATATACCTTTTTACCCTACCTATTGTCTATAGAACTACCCTTACCCTTCATGGCCTACCTTTTCCTACCACCATATCTCTCTTATGGAACCATTTCCTCTTCCACCTGACTGAAATCGGTCACTATTGACCATTATTGGTTACGCTTGACCAACATCAGTCACCTACTACTCGACCGATACTGACCAGTATCGACTGACGTTGGCCAACCCTTGACCGGCGCCAGTCTCTGTCACACCGCCCAAACCCAAAACACCCAATTTTTTTTCTAGCATTGACAAAAACATAACCTAATAACCTACTTTACCCTACCCAACACTCACCTACCATCATCTTCACTCTCATTTCACTTACCCGGGACCTCCCCTTGCCCATTTCATTCATTTTATTTCCAAATGACAATTTAATTCCTACCCAAAAATGTTTTTACCGACCCTGATTTCTATAATTTATTTCAATCCACAAAATTAAACTCCGATCATATCCTACCTCATCTCATTGTTGATGATGTGGTGGTATGTTCAGTTACTGTACTAGTGGCCCACCTAAACCTTCTCCTACCTCCTCCATGACCCAAATCACCTCCTCACCTCCAACCAATCAAATCCACTGACCTGATCTAGTGGACCCACCAACCACACACCAATCACCCGCTATGAGATCTACTCGCTCGGCTCTCGGTATCACCTTTTCATTTTCACGGCTCTGACATGCTCTTTGGACTTTTTCTACAAATGGCAAATGAAAAATGATTTTGTAAAAAGTGGAATTTTCCTTTTTAAGCCTGAAATTGACTTTGCTGACATCAGTCAAGTCATGCCCTACTATACCCATGTCGGTCATCATTGAACTGGCATTGGTTACCTACCATTCTCATTTTCACCTCATTTTACCCTTTTTTTACCCTAGCTCCCCATTTTCGGGCATCATTTTCCCTTACCTGCACTTATGACCACCTACCTACAAGCCCACATACCCTATACTTGTCCTTAATTATATTTAGGGAATTGTTACTTTACCGACACCTTTGTCTTACCCGTGCCATTACCTATATACCTTGACTTGAACCACTTTTTGTGACCATTGGCCCTTTGTGCTTGTTGTACCTTGCAACATTGTTACCTGTGTTGTCCTTCCTACTAATCCTCTCTTGCCTATTGTCATGTTGTTTATCCTAACATGACCTTTGGTGTACCGGAACATACCTAAACATTCCTACACCTGACCTATGTTGTGTTTCCACACCATATCCTATA
This sequence comes from Taxus chinensis, assembly GCA_019776745.2. Lineage (NCBI taxonomy): Eukaryota > Viridiplantae > Streptophyta > Pinopsida > Cupressales > Taxaceae > Taxus > Taxus chinensis. The sequence goes on from JAHRHJ020003202.1 coordinate 86,116, forward strand.
CCTTGGATACCAAAATCACTTCAACCCTATTTAGATAGACCTATCGACCTTAGACGATGTAGAGTTTGAAATATTTTCAACTTGGTACTGTGCTGCACTTTCCAACATGTGTGTGGATTCAACTGCCACAACCTTTGACCCTTTCCCATTTACCTATTTACCCAATTTGACCTTTAACCTTTACCCAATGCACCCACTGACTTTCATTTTCCCACCTCCTCATTTTATCAAACCACTCACCACTTTCACCTTTCACGTCATCGTTTCCTAGTTTGAGGGGGGTTACCTTCACCCATGCTTGGGGCAACACCACCCTCACTTATACTTGACACAACCATTTCCTATTTTTGTCATCATCACTTACCAATACAAGCCAGATGACAAAATGGGGAAAAATGTAGACACCAAAATTGGGTCACACTCCCCCTCGTCCCCTTTTGAATAACTAACTTACATAAATTCACCTAACCATGGCCTGATTACCCCACCTTAATATTAATTTAATTATCCATAATTGAATTAATACATATTATCATACCATTTATTAATTTAATTAATTTAATTAAATGAATGCACACCTCACCTAGACACCTCACCCAAAAACCTCACCATGGACCTATTCATAACATGTCTCCATAACTAAGACTTAGCCCTACCTACCTTAATGAGATAAGACTTAGTATAACCCTAAAATCACATGTCTATTCTTCCTTTAACCATATTCCCAGTTATCTAAGAAAAATATTCCACTTATACCCAGCACCAACAAGCAAAGTTGCAAAAAGATAGCCAAAATTTGTTATTTTAGGCAACCTAGGATATCCTGCCTTAACCGACACCGGTCAACCCGAAACCAATGTTGGTTACCCTAAACCGTCGTTGGTTACCATATAACTAGTTTGGTAACCTTGTTTGAGGGGTTGGTAAAAATGTTTGAGTTTTAGGAGTAGGGAGATCTATATGCAAGCATGAATCAGAGCTTTTTGACACATCTAGACAGCCATAGTCAGCACCAAGACGCATCTAAAGGTATTTGCACTCACGGTAGAATTTCGAGAAGCATTTCCACAACATTGACTATGATTGCATAGATCAACTATCACCATCACCCAACTATCAATCTTGCATGCACCAGTAAGTGGGTTTTCCTATCCTCATTATTTCATGTTTATTCATCTTTGTTTATTCGATATCTATTTACATCTTTCATCCCATCCTTTTACCTTTCTATGAATCCAACCATTCCACCACCCAAAATCATTTAAAAACCCATATCTAATCCCTTAACACCTCTAAGCACCATCAACACCTCCGCAAACCTAACTATTCCTCTCACAATATCTGTTTTATCTTAGAAAAACTCCCAAAGCCATGATTCACTAAGTTTCCATCAACCTGATCCTACTGATGCCAGTCAACCCAAACCATCATCAGTCTCTTCTCAACCGACATCGGTCATACCTGACCAACATCGGTCTCTGTGTCTAATAATGTTGTCCCAGACCAGTAACCTAATTACCTCACCCAAAATAACCCAAAATCTTATCCAACCTTACAAAGACTCTTTCTGTGACCTGTAGACCACTTGTGCTACCCACAACCCAACCCAAAACCTTTACCTGCATAGAATTTTAGTATTTAATTGGATCAATGCTGATAGTAATCTGAGGCACCCAAATCAGAATGCTAGCACTAGATTATTTTATTTACATTTTAAAGTTACTTTATATTGATTTATAAATAGTGGATTGACGGCATTCTAGGAAGTATCACAGTTCCGGGATCTATCATATGCTATGAAGTCCACTAACATATATCATTTAACTCTTTCTTTTGTGGTCTTGTTTTGTATTTTAGGAAGTTCCTCCTAGCCAAATGAAAGATCTCGCAGTCAGCATTGGATCAAGTAGTCACAACACGCGCACAATCTCCAACCAACCATCACAACAAGTATTCCTCCTATCCCATTACCCTATATGTTTCGTCTAGAACCTTAAAGAAAACGGTTAGACAACACTTGACATTTAATCCTCTTTTAACTATCGGTCACAATTAGTATGGGGTCCATGATTCAAAATTGAGCCTATCACAACCCTTTCCAAGGCCTCAAACAAATCAGAAAAGCGTAGGAAAAAAATTGCATGTAAAAAAAATATTAAATATATAAATCATTTAACGATAGAGAAGTGCAATTTACTTTTAAAATTGTCAAAAGAAGGGCTATGGTGAAAAATGCTTATCTACAGTTTGTGTGAAATTTTTAAAAATTTTAAAAATATTTTTGAGGACTTCTACAAACAATCACCTTGAAATTTATAGGATATGTGCATGGCTCACATATATGATTGACTTAATTCATATTAAGGAATCATCAAAAGTGTTTAAATAATAAATATACTAATATTGATGCAGGAGCATAACTTGTGAAGGCCATAAAGTTTATCCGACAATTTTATCATCTTGAAATTTTCAAGCGTGGTATATCTTCATTAGTGTTATTCTAAGACCAGCCTTTTTTCAATGGTTAAGGCCATCTCGACATATTTTCGAGGTCAAACTCCCTCATCTAGTTGTCTAAAATTTGTTCTAATTTTTTTTTTCTCTTTTGACTAGGTATTAGAGTTTTTAATAATTTTTGTTGTGATTTTTAGAATAACTCAAAAAAATTGTGAGCCTCAATTCATGAAGGCATATTTGGCAAGAAAATTTTGGAGTCCATCTGAGTTGTTTTTCTGGTAGGTAATTTTTGGCATTATTGGGTTTTTTCAGAATAGATGTGAAATAAAATGAAGATTGTAATGATGTAAAAGATTAGTGTCGATTCCACAATGAGAAGAAAACTATTTTGAAGCTTCTATTTTTTATTTAAAACCTATTTGTGTGTGTTTTGGAAGTATTTTAGCATCTTACAACTGGATCCACAACAATTGGTATCAAAAAAGGATTTTGATCTTATGGGAATAATTAAGGTAATATATTACAATTTGCTGTGTAATTTTTACCCATATTTTATATAAGCATGGCTAGATTCGGGAAGGGAAGTTATTCCTAAATGAATAGGCATATGCAGGAGCTACAAATAAAAGTCATTGAGCTCATAAGAGAGGTTACCCATCATAGAAGGAGACATGTGAATAGGGATGCAGACCCAAATAGTGATAGTAAAAAAGTACCTCCATTAATGAATGAAGGAGGAGATGAGGAATTAAATGAGAGAGATGAAGACACCTTGAATGAGATACCATTTGAGATGAGATTGATCTAAGCTCTAGAGGGATACAATGATGGCATCAAGATTAATGTTCCTGATTGTGGTGGAGAGTTGAGACCAGTGCAGTTGATTGACTTGTTGAATCGTATGGAAAATATATTTGAGTGGAAAACCCTTTCAGAGGAGAAGAAGGTTAAGTTTACATGTAATAAGTTGGCCAGAAATGCGTTGATATGATGGGATCACCTGCAACATGAAAGACAAAGAAATATAAATGGAAAGATATGAAACTAGAATAAAATGGTAAATAAGATGAAAGAAAATATTATTCCTATAGATTATGCTTAGAAAATATTTCAAAGGTTTCAAAACCTAAGACAAAAGGATTTTAGCATTGAAGAGTATACTAATGAAAATTACAATTTTTCAATCAGGGTGGACTAGGGATAGTCTAACAAACAAAAGGCTACAAGGTATATTAATGGGTTGAGTTATACCATACAAGATTAGCTGAGTATACTCCGGATCCATAGCCTAGATGATGCTTATCAACTTGCATTAAAATTAGAAGAAAATAACAAGATGAATAATTTTAGAAGAGTTGTGAATGGAGCGCCATCATCATCCCTAATGAGAGGTAGAAGTAGATTTGATTCTATAAAAGGTGAATCCTCTAATGTAGAAGGGCATCAATATTCTCTACAAATCCATGGTAACTACAAAAAAGGTAGGGAGTTTCAGAGGGGAAGATGTTATAATAGAGGAAAGGGATCAAATTGTTCCCAAAGGAAGTATACATGTTACTGATGTGGTGAAGAGGGGCACCGAGATTTTGAGTTTCCACACTATCCTACATAGGATAAATAGAAAGGAGAATAACCACAAGTAAATTTAGTGAAAGATGAGGAGGAACAAGAAATGGAGGTTACTGTAGAATTGGGTGAAACCCTCATGATAAGGAGGATGATCATTGTCCCAAAGAAGGAGAAAGAACAGGATGGTGTTTGTGATTATTATTAGCTATGAACAAATAAATTTCGAACAAGATATACCTCTAGAGGAAAGGTATGTAAAATTATTATTCATAGTGGTAGTTGTGAAAATATGGTTTCAACTGTGATGGTTGATAAAATCAATCTGAAATGTGAGAAGCACCCATATCGCTATTGTATATCATGGTTCAAGAAAGGGAATGAGGTAACCATAGATAAAATATTCCTTATAAAGTTTTTTATTAGGAATACCTACAAGGATGAGGTGTGGTGTGATGTTATCCCAATGGATCCATGCCATATATTACTGGAGAGACCTTGGTAATACGATAGAAAGGGTACACATGATTGAGGGAAAAATACATATACTTTTTAGAAGGATAGTGAAAAGGTGGCCTTGTTACCCTTCAAGGAAGAAGAGAAGAGTGAGGGCTTATTGGCTACAAAAGATTTTGTTACAAAATTGGAAGAAGTTGGTTGGTGTTATACACCAATGTAAAAGAAGGTTGAAATAGAGGACTTTAATAGACTCGTTGTTGCAACAAAGGTACTAAAAGAATAAAAAAATGTCATACCAGATGAGCTACCAAATGGGTTACCTCCAAAGTGAGATATACAACACCATATTCATTTAATCCCATGATCGACCCTTCAAAACCAGGAAGCTTATTGGATGAGTTTGACATAGAGTGAGGAGTTAAACATACAAGTGGTGAATATAATACAAAAAGGGTTAGTGAGAGAAAGTATGAGTCCATGTGCAATTCCAACACAATTGAATATGAATAAATATGGAGATTGGAGAATGTGTGTAGACAACAGGGACATAAATAAGATCACAATTGAGTATTAGATTCCTGATTCAGAGATTGGATAAAATGATGGATGTGCTAGCAAGAACATGATATTTTTGAAATACTAACCTACAGAGTAGGTACTACTAGATCTGAATCCATGAAGGGGATGAATGGAAAAACCTTTCAAAATAAAAGATCGATTATACGAGTGGAATGTGATGTCATTTATGATATCTAATCCACCCAGTACATTCATGAGGCTAATGAATAGAGTACTCTGAGAATACAATGATAAGGTTTTTGTTGTCTATTTTGATGATATTCTAATATTCAGTGAGATAGTGGAAGGAACACTTATTACATATGAAATTAGTGTTAGACTTGTTATTTAAAGAGAGTCTACATGAAAACTTAAAGAAGTGTAGATTTCTTCATAAGAGTCTTGTTTTTTTGGGGTTATTCATATTAGAGGATGGGTGAGGAAAAAGTAAAGATGATTTTAGAATGGCCTATTCCAAGGAATGTGACAGAGGTTCGTAGTTTTCATTGATTGGAAAATTTGTATAGGAATTTTATGAGGAATTTCCCTAGCATTTTTGCACCCATAAAAAATTGTACAAAGGGGAAGGAGTTTGTATTGACCAAGTCAACAACAGATAGTTTTGAATTTTTGAAGAAGAAAGTGTCTGAAGCACATGTTTTGGTATTTCTAGATTTTAGCAAGGTATTTGAGGTTAACTCAAATGCCTCACATGTCGGAATTGGAGCTATGTTGAGTCAAGAAGGACAACCTATGGCATTATTCAGTTAAAATATAAATGAAGTTAGGAGGAAATATTCTACTTATGATGTGGAATTTTATGTTATTGTTCAAGCATTAAGGAACTAGAGACATTACTTGGTAGCTAAGGAATTTTAACTCTTTACTAACCATGAAACCTTGAGGTATGTAAACACACAGAAGAAAATAAATAGTGGGCATAAAAAAGTGTTTCAATTTTTGCAATAATATTTAATTTTGTCTTAAATTATAAGTCAGGTAAGCAGAACCATGTTGTTTATTACTTGAGTAGGCATGTATAAATTTTGACAACAATCGAAAATGAATTAATATGGTTTGAGGTAGTTAAGGAATTATATGAAGTTGATCTAGATTTTAGGGATTTTTTGAGACAACTTAAGGACCCTACAGTAGGTAGTGGTTCTTCTGATTATTTAATGCAGGATGGTTATTTATATAGGGGAAATAATTATGCATCACTGTTAGTTCAATGAGAGAAAATATCATAAGATAATTACATTTTAGTGGGTTGGCTGGACACTCTGGTATAAGTAAGAAAATTTCTCTTGTTGTAGAAAAGTATTAATGGCCAAACGTAAATAGGGACATAAGTAGGATTGTAGAAAGATGTAGAGTGTGTCAAATGGCTAACGACAATGCAGAGAATACTGGGTTGCATATGTCATTACTTGTCCCTACAGAGCCATGGATTGAGTTGAGTATGGTTTTTGTGTTAGGAATTCCTTACAAATAGTGAGGGAATGATTCTATCATTTTAGTGGTTGATATATTATCTATGATTACACATTTCATTTATTGTAAAAAAAATAATGATGCTTCCACAGTTGCAGATTTGATTTTTTTCAGAACTGGTTAGATTGCATGGAGTTCCAAGAACAATCACTTGAGATCAGGACACGAAGTTTTTGAGTCACTTTCAGAAGACTCTTTGGAGGAAACTGGTGAGAGAACTATATTTCATTAGTTCATATCACCCCTAGACTAATGGGCAGACGGAAGTAGTGAAGAAACTTTGGAAATCTCTTGTGTTGCATAGTTGGAGAAAAGCCAAAACAATGTCACTTAGCTTTACTGTAAGCTGAGTTTTCTTATTATAGCTCGGTAAATTGGTCAACAGGGAGGTATAATTATGATAGGAATCCCAAGGGGGTCCTAGATCTGATTGTGTTACCCAATGAAGATAAAACTAGTGATGATGTAGAAGCATTTGTCGAACATATTCTACAGTTCCAGGATGAAGTGAGGGAAACATTGAAAGTTAGTAATGCACAATATAAAGTAGTTGCAGATGTCAGTAGGAGAGTAAGTGTATTCAAAGAAGGAGATATGGTGATGGTTCATATTTTAAAGGAGAGGTTTCCAAAAGGGACATATAATAAACAATAGTATAAGAAGATTGGGTTGTTTAGGATTTTGAAAAAAATGAGTGATAATGCCTACAATGTGGAGCTACCTAAAAAATTTGCTATCTCACCAGTTTTTAATGTTTCTGACTTATTTAAGTTTCCAGGTCATGATGAATTTTTTTTGGAGGAGAAATAAATAAATTGGTATCAACATATACCGAAGAAGAAATAGAAAAGGGTAATGTGTGTCTTAGACCAGAAGACAGTCACTACTAGACATGGGAGTTGCAACAGATATTTGGTGCAAAGGGAAGGTTTGCACCAGGAAGAAAATACTTTGAATCCTGAGTAGGAGCTGAATAAAATTGAAAATGTAAAATTAGATGAATTTCACCAACTGTATTTGCAAGACCGGAATTATTTTCAACCAGGCGAGAATGATACGGGAGCATATCCTGTGAAGGCCATAAATTTTGATCTAAGCATTGGATCATCTTGAAATTTTCCAAGGTGGTAGATCTTCATTAGTATTATATTGTGGCTAACCATTTCCTATTATGTTATGGCCATTCTGACATATTTTTGAGGCCAAATTCCTTCATCTAGTGGTCTGGAATTGGCTCCAGATGTTTTTTTCTCTTTTAACTAGGTTTTAAAGTTTAAATAACTTTTTTTTTCTTTTTAGAATAACTCAAAATTTTACGTGAGTATTAATTTATGAAGGAATATTTGGCATGAAAATTTAGGCATCCATATGAGGTGTTTTTATTGTAGGTAATTTTTTTCATTTTTGGGGTTTTAGAGTAGATATGAAATAAAAGGAAGAGCGTAATTGTGTAAAAGATTAGTGTGGAATCTGGAATGATAAGAAATCTATTTTGAAGCTTCTGATTTTATTTACAAACTCTTTTTTTGTGTTTTGGAGGTATTTCAAACTCTTGCAGCTGGATCCACATCAACTATAATACTATTAATGTCAAATCCCAAGTTTCTACCAAGTTGGTGATTCTATCTCAATGAATACTTGAGAATAAATACATAAAAAACCAAATATTTAATATTATCGTTTAGGGTTCTAACTTTTTTAGGAATTCATTCAAATGTTTTATCTATCACCTTATATTTTTTTACTTCTTTGTTACAGGAGACACCTTGAGAGGTAAAGAATCCCAATTGGGAGCACATAAAAAACCATGATTTGGAATATTTTTTTATCTTTGTTATAGGAGACACCATAAAGAATCCCAATTGGGAGCAGAGTGGCCATGAGATCGATATGGGTTGAGATGGATCATATATGATGTCGAGGTATAACTTGTTGAAAAGTGTCAAACAAGTCTCAAAGGGTAACTTCAATTCATGACTTGTAATGTAGCGTGTCGAGTAGGCTCTATGAGGGCCATGTTGGTGCCAAAGGGTGGGATGGGTTTATAATGGACTTGGTCAAATCACTCATATCAATTAGCTCGGTGTGTAGACAAGTTATCGGCCAAGATTGTTGGATTAGCTCAATTTGTATGCAACAACAAAGGAGTTCAAGGAAAAGGTAGTTAGGGGTCCCAATTGGGAGCATCATGATTTGGAATAGAGCTAGCATAGAGATGGCCACGAGAGATATTGTGATGTCGAGGTATAACTTGTTGAAAAGTGTCAAACAAGTCTCAAAGGGTAACTTCAATTCATGACTTGCAATGTAGGGTGTCGAGTAGGCTCTATGGGGCCATGTTGGTGCCAAAGGGTGGGATGGGTTCATAATGGTCTTGGTCCAAATCACTCATATCAATTCGAGCTCGGTGTGTAGACAAGTTATGGGCCAAGATTGTTGGATTAGCTCAATTTGTATGCAACAACAAAGGAGTTGGAGGAAAAGGTAGTTAGGGGTTGCTTTCAGCAAAAATAAAGGTTGAATCACTTGAGGGGCTCACACATTATGACCCTTGCAAAGAAGACCTTAATCTGAGTTGCTCCCTAATGCAAAGTTTGATTGGACTTATCCAAGATGGAAGAATGCACGGAGGAGGAGAGGAGTTCTTTGTACAGGAGGTGAATAGGCATAGATAACCTTCTTTTTCCATTCAAATAACCCCTCCAAGTAATCATTGGTATATTTCTCTAACCATTTTTCAATAGCAGTGATGTGGAGACCAATAAGAATAGTTATGCTCAAGATAATGTGCCTCAACTATATGCCTAAGGAGTTGAGAAAGAGGGTTGTCAACAGATTCAACGAGGATTATGAAGGGTGAGTGGATTTAATGGAGTAGTTTAATTTGGTAATACATCATTTGTGTTTAGTAGATCTGAATGCATATTGTGCACAAGGTAAAGCTATTGGCTCTTAAATTTGACCAAAAATATCTCGATATATCTATCGCTGACATAGTTAGTGTGGGTGTTTCAATGTATAGATGCACATTTTCTTTAATTTAATTGGAAAAATATAATTCAATGCATTTTACTAGTTAAAATTTTCATGGGTTTTAATTTTATTGGTTGAATTCTGAACGAATTTTTATTGAAATGATAAGAATTTAAATGGGTTTTAGTTTTAGCACTAAAATCCAAGTAAAAGCTAAAGTTATTTATTTTATTATTTACAATTTTTTTCATAATGATTTTTATAAGAGATTCCATTGACCCACACTCAGTTTGATGGTTTTTATGTGTTTATTGATTTGCATTTCTCGTCTAATTTCAATTGTTTGTTTATGCATTTATTTATTAAATTTATTTAATAATTAGTTTAGTTATCATGTTTTTTACAAAATTAGAATATTGCAAAGTTGGGCTTTCATTACATAATAATTTGATTATTTTAATAGTTTAAATGCATCTCAATTATCACCATTTTGATTGAGGGGTCATTTTGTTTGAATTACTAAATTTTTCCTTTAAGGTGTCAATGAACTTGTACTTGATTTAATAAAACACATAGTTTCTCATTTAAAAAATTATTCTTAATTTTAGTGACATGGATACTTGATTAATTTTTGTCTTATGAAGTATAAAACATTCATACTACTTTTCATTATAATAAAATTCAAACCAGCCCTTCAAAAATAATCTGTGATGGGGACATTGAAGGTGACGATGAGTAAGATTTATTTCCTATATTTATCAAAGAGATAACTCCCTCAAAAAGGAAGGATGTCTATTACCCTTCAAATTTGATACCTGATGGGGTCGTTGAAGGTGACAATACTGGAGGTTTGTTTCATATATTTATGATAGAGATAATTCTCTCAAAAATAATGGAGGTTTGTTTCATATATTTATTATAGAGATAATTCTCTCAAAAATAATCTGTGATGGGGACATTGAAGGTGACAATGAGAAGATTTATTTCCTATATTTATCAAAGAGATAACTCCCTCAAAAAGGAAGGATGGCTATTACCCTTCAAATTTGATACCTGATGGGGTCGTTGCAGGTGACAATGCTCTAGGTTTGTTTCATATATTTATGATAGAGATAATTCTCTCAAAAATAATGGAGGTTTGTTTCATATATTTATGATACAGATAATTCTCTCAAAAATAATCTGTGATGGGGACATTGAAGGTGACAATGACTAAGATTTATTTCCTATATTTATCAAAGAGATAACTCCCTCAAAAATATTTCCATATATTTAATGGGTAGGTTACTTGCTAAATGTAATTAAAACTTTATAATCAGATAAGAATACTAGTTATTAATTGTCAAAAGAATATCTCACTAACCTCCTCTGGGACTGTAAAAATATATCCCATGGTCATTACAAAATGCAGCGTAGAAGCATCGATCGATTTGCAATCTCGGTATGTCCGACGATATCTGTTTATACTCATCTTTGTATAGTATATGAGAAATAATACTTCGTTAACTGCAATTTTGTTGAGGTTTGAATGCAGATATATACTAGCTAACGTTAATTGAGATTGCTGTTTGTTAAATGTTTATATGCAGAAGAGAAGATGGATACTGTGTACAAGTACAAAATAAGCGTGACACTGTTAGTAATTATGTTTGCATTTAATGTGGCGATGGTCATGGCGGATCCGACATGCAGTCCGAGTGGAAACTTCTTTTGCAACGCTGGAAGATGCTGCAGCAAGTTCAACTGGTGCGGCAGCAGTGCACAGTACTGCGCCAAGGGAAATTGCATTGCTCAGTGCTGGCCCGGGGTCTCGGCGCTTACTCAAATTCTCGCTGGAAGAAATCTTACCTCGGCCAACCTCAATAATCCATGACATCCTTCCTACTTCACTCTACGGATCCATCCATCTATCACAATCGTTTGTAAACACCTAATAAATAAGGATGGTAAAATATAGCTGCTACTAATATATCTCTAATGTATCTTATTACCAGTGTTCAATAATAATGTTCCATGTCTCTTATGTACTTTCTACAATGGTTCAATTTGTGCACTTACATATAGGTATATATATCTTATAAACGGGCCTTATTCAGGGCTTCTATAGATTCAATAGGTTATAAACTAGCAATTGCACCAAAAGTGTACAATGTGAACGCTAATAGGCAGGCACACAAGAGAGGTTGACTTTGGAGGCAGTGATGAGGAAGTGTATGTTGAAGAGAGTGGAATGTTATGCACGAAAAGAGAATAACAAATGGAGGAGATCATGGTTCATGATGGAAGAAACTGAAATTGTTGCCGATGAAAGAGTGACAGAAAAAAGCATAGGAGCACGAGTAGCTCAATCTCAATTGTGTTTGCCACGGAAAATAGATGTCCACCTGCCATGTCCACGAGATAACAATGAATGATATAAGTTTCTAAATGGTACTATTATGCTCCGAGGAAAATAAAAATGCGTAACTAAATTTTCCATAATATTATGTTTGTGGACTTAATTTACTTTCTCAGAATTTCATGATTTAATTATTTTTCTTTTCACTTTCTCTTATACATTATATTTCGGAAAAACTAGAAAATTGTGAAGAAACATACACTAACTATACTCCCACCAAACGGAGGAACTATAAAGTGACATATATTTGCTGGAAAACGATGTGGATTATTTGATGGCAATACACAATACTATGAGTAAAAAAAAAACCGAGAGGAAGTCTAGTTACCCTATCTTCAACATTGTTGGCTTCCTCCAAGCATTGTAATCTCCATAACATGGCAGGAGGATGGCCATTAGCAACTGAACTGGTGTATTTATTATAGCTTTGTGTAAATAACAAGGTTTATACTTTAACATTAAAAAAAAAAGAAAATGTTAAACAATCAATGCGGTAACTGAAATAATCATGGAGAATGGTAGAATTAAGGTTTGGAAGCCAAAAATAGCAAGGTTGAATTGTAGTAAGAAAACAACTTGAAACAAAACGGGGATCACACTGTAATGTGTATTCTAGGATATTTTTGGATGCGATAAGGAATTAAAGACAAATGTATCACCGCCAAACGAATTTTCAAATGGAGGGATGGCTTGAAAACAAGTCCCAGATTCATTTTCACTCTTAAAAATATCTTTCATTTTTTTTTCTTTTGGAGGTAAGTCCAACATGTTTTCGCCATCAAGTTAAGAGCAATCTGCAGTAAAAAATTCCAATGAAGGGTGAGAAAATTAAACATTCCTCAACAAAACACATTGTAAATTTGGCAAGTACAGGTTTTTCAAGAAACAATCTTGCTATTGATGGCATTAAAAATCAGTATGTTGCACAAGTTTACAAGCCCTCAAAATGATTCTTATAAATGGAAAACATAAAAAATGTCGAGAGCAACTACGGAAGAGCCTATCCATCACAGATGTTTTCATGGGTTGACTGGTCAACGACCAATAGGTTGCTTACCACTTTTTTAGGGTGGATTTATCAGTGAATGTTGACCAGCCAGCCTATGCAAACATATGTCATATTTAGGCTCCTGCAACAACTACATGGTATTGTAGCGCAACACTAGATAAAAGGGATACGTTGTATATAATTAAATTCATCGATTCTGTGAAAACATATGTACCTCGAAGATATAATTCAAATGATAAAAACATTAAGTTTTGAAATGATAAAAGCTTTACCCCATTAATTATATCAAAATTTAATTAGTTATGCTATTATATTTTTTTCAAATAAAAAATTACATCCAAAATAATAGTCTCGGATGAAGAATTTTACAATCCATGAAAAGAAAAAACTCAATAAGACATACAAATTATGTTGTGGAGCATTATAATATAGATATGATGATGAGATAGATAGAGATTTAAATAACATCTACGAGATGCTAGAAAATATCAGAAGTCAAACCTTCAAAATAGTTGATCTGATTACCCTCAAACATTTAACTGAATGGTGAAATATCTTCCAATATTTGGTCAAATTACTCATGAGAGATTTTGCAAACTAGAAAAAAGAATGTAAGAATTAGATAAATTACTAGTAATCTTCTGATTATAGGGTGCATCCACTCATTTCCCTCCATGAGTAACTGTAAGGTAAAGCCAAAAGAAAAAACAATCATTCCTAGCCACATGGGAGAAAACCAAAGATTTCTAAAAAATGGTGTAGAACAAGGGATTCATGCTTGACTAATATGCATCTTTGTTGATTTTCAGCTTTGTTGTGTGAAATATGTAGTTTACGTTGTTCAAATCAAAGTGACCCAAAAAAAGGGTTCCGTGGACTGATATTCTGGTTGCTGACTAGTTGGTTAGAATTTAGAAGAATCGCTACCGAGAAAAAGATGCATATAGAAAAAACAATTTTAACAAAGTTTCATCAATTAAGATTGTGGTTCATATTTTGATGAACTCTAATTTTGTCATCACGCTTGTAAAATTCCACCATACAAATGGAGATGGAAAAATGCATATGCTGCTACAGCCAAGGCTCTTACTATACCATTGGTGTAGAATGGAAAATCCTTGTAAATGAGCGAACCGAATATGCCTAACCAAGGGGTGAAAAGTGGCAAATCTGGGAGTAGGAATGCATTTTTTATAACAACCGCAATTGACATGGAACCTAATAAGTAAATCCCTAACCCATTACAGCGTGAATTTTTCTTGGAATAAGGAAAAAAGCTAATAAAGGACTTCCCACCATACTTGAGAGAACTAATAGCTTAAGAGATATAGGGTAGAGTATGAAAATCTACTCAAGCTTCATGAGGTAAAGATTTGATAAAGGGAGATGAAATCCACTAAAATTAATTATTGACATAGCCACAGTCACAAAGTAAAATAGTGTCTGAAGTAGAATTAGAGGCATCTTAAGAGCATACCTACAAGGTAAACCTTTATAAAAAAATGCATATTCAATACTTAAAGAATAAGATAATTTATTATACAATAGTAGTAAAGCTTTCCTTACCCCATTGTCTGGAAGCTTTGCTCATGCCAAGAAAGACTTAGGGGTAGAACAGACCATGACCACTAATACCATGGCTTCAACCAAGGCACACAAGGAAAAATAATAATAGTGTTTGGTCAACAAGGTAGAAGCCATTTCAACTTCAACTCTGTAAAATACAACAAATCACATCACTTTTTAACTCAACATACTTTGTCAAATTACTCCTGCAGTCTTAACTGGATGTGGGAACATGATATATACATGAAAAGAATTATTTCAATGTTGTGTATTTTTTTATCCAACATTTAAAATCGCTGCATAGAAGAGAGTGTTTGAGAGGTAAAATATGGTGCGGTTGAAACCTTGTCTTTGTTTGATAGATTTTTTTGTCCCCAGTTGGCATAGAGTAATTTTTTTCTTCTTTCTCTAATTCATACAAGCCTAAATTTTATTGTGTGTCATGAAATTTACCTCTAACAAATAAACAACATTGGTAATAAAAAATTTAAAAATATCCTAAAGTCTCCTGATGAACTGGTTAATCCCTAATAATAGGTGGTCCCAACACTGTATAGTTTATGACATTACTAGAGAATCTAAGAAGAACCTTAATGTAAATGTAGTTCCCACTTCCCTTTGACACCTTTTGATACAAACCATGACACTGTTGATTATATCAGGGACATTATTATAGTTTTAATTTGGTATGATGCTAGATGTTCGATCATGGATTATTATTGACTTTGATTCTTATATGATGCATGATGATTATTCGAGACATTTTTTATATATTTATGTTGATATACTGTTTAACATGGTTTTATTGTAGATGTTGTTCGAAGTTGTCATAATTGGATATTTTGATTAGACCTAGAAAATGAAAATTGGATTAAAATTGATGATGATATAGTTTTTAATGAACTTTAAGTGATATTGTTTATTGTCTTCATGATTGTGGTGATTCACATATATATTAATAATCTTAAAATTATATTTATATTCATTCGGATGTTCTGATATGGCCATGAGGCCAAAGGATGTATTTGTATTTTGTAGGTTTAAAATATCACAACAAACATCAAGGGATTGGAGACCAACCACTTTGGAATTCTAGATGAATTCAACAAGGTCATGATGGCAACCGTGTTTGTTTGTGTGTGTTTGTTTGTGTTAGGGATTCCCATGGGGGGGAATCACCTTTAAATGTGACCAAGGGATTTTTATGTATCTTCTTTTACTTGGACCCTTAGTTTATTTTTGCATGTGTTTATTTTGTGGTGCATTGACCCTTTCATTGGTAGTTAAATGGTTGTAAATATTATGGGTAATCATGTTGTTAAGTTAATTAATTAAAAAGGTATTGTGATAATGTAATTAATATGGTTGTTGGTTATGATTTAAAGTGTTGTAAGAATGAGTAAGTAATGTGTAAGTAATATGTAAATGATGTGCAAGTTAACTTTTTCTTGTGAAACACTCCACCTTCTTAGAAATTTGAGTTTTTCCTTAGGGGCTGATTTTGGAGGCTTGTGGGAAGAAATCTTACTTTGGCCAGCCTCAATAATCCATGACATCCTTCCTACTTTACTCTATGGATCCATCCATCTATCACAATAATTTGTAAACACCTAAGAAATAAGGATGGTAAAATATAGCTGCTACTAATATATCTCTAATGTATCTTATTACCAGTGTTCATTAATAATGTTCCATGTCTCTTATGTACTTGCACAGTCTATAATGGTTCAATTAATGCACTTACATATATATATATATATATATATTATAAACGGGCCTTATTCACGGATTCTATAGATTCAATAGGTTATAAACTAACAATTGCACCAAATGTGTACAATGCGAACGCTAATCAATAGGCACACAAGAGAGGTTGACTTTGTAGGTAGTGATGAAGAATTTTATGTTGAAGAGAGTGGAATGTTATGCACGAAATGAAAAAAAATGAGAAAAGAGAATAACAAATGGAGGAGATCATGGTTCATGATGGAAAAAACTGAAATTGTTTCCGGTGAAAGAGTGACATAAAAAACCATATGAGAACTAGTAGCTCAATCTCAATAGTGTTCGCCACCGAAAATAGTTTTCCACCTAAAAAGATAAAATACGGGAAAAAAACATAATTCAAGTGTATGGAATTCCATGTCCATGAGATAAAAATGAATGATATAAAATTCTAAATGGTACTATTATGCTCCGAAGAAAATAAACATCTGGCAAGTACAGGTTTTTCAAGCAACAATATTGCTATTGATGGGATTAAAATCAGTATGTTGCACAAGTTTACAAGCCCTCAAAATGAATCTTATAGATGGAAAAGATAAAAACTGTTGAGAGAAACTACAGAAGGGTCTATCCATCACATATGTTTACAAAGGTTGACTGGTCAACGACCAATAGGTTGCTTACCACTTTCTTAGGGTGGATTTATCATTGGATGTTGACCAATCAGTGTATGTAAACATATGTCATATTTAGGCTCCTACAACAACTACATGGTATTGTAGCGCATAATGGAAAAGGGATATGTTGTATATAATTAAATTCATTGATTCTGTGAAAACATCTGTACCTCAAAGATATAATTCAAATGTTAAAAACATTAAGTTTTGAAATGATAAAATATTTACCCCATTAATTATTTCAAATTTTTATAAGTTTTTTTATTATATTTTTTTCAAATAAAAAATTCAAAGATACATCTCAAATGAAGAATTTTACAATCCACGAAAAAGACAAAACTCAATAAGAAATACTAAATCTGTTGTGGAGAATTATAATATAGATATGATGATGAGATAGATAGAGATTTAAATAACATCTACGAGAAGCCATAAAATATCATAAGTCAAACCTTCAAAATTGTTGATCTGATTACCCTTAAACATTTAATTGAATGGTTAAATATCTTGTAATAATTGGTCAAATTACTCATGAAAGCTTTTGCAAACTAGAACAAAGAATGTAAGAATTAGAGAAATTACTAGTACTCATCTGATTATAGGGTGCATCCACTCATTTCCCTCTATGAGTAACTGTAAGGTAAATAAAAAATAAAAAATAATCCTTCCTAGCCACATGGGAGAAAACCAAAGCTTTCTAAAAAATGGTGCAGAACATGGGATTCATGCTTGAATCATATGCATCTTTGTTGATTTTCAGCTCTGTTTTGTGAAATCAGTATTTTATCTTGTTCAAATCAAAGTGACCCAAAAAAAAGGTTTCGTGGACCGAGATTCTGGTTGTTGATTGGTTGGTTAGAATTTAGAATAGTCATTGCTGAACAAAAGATGTGTATGGAACAAACTCTTTTAACAAAGTTTCATCAATTAAGATTGTGGTTTATATTTTGATGAACTCTAATGTTGTCATCACGCTTGTAAAATCCCACCATACAAATGAAGATGAAAAAATGCATATGCTGCTACAGCCAACGCTCTTACTATACCATTGGTGTAGAATGGAAAATCCATTTAAATGAATGAACCGAATACACCTAACCAAGGGGTGAAAAGTGGCAAAGCTGGGAGTAGGAATGCATTTTTTATAACAACCCCAATTGACATGGAACCTAATAAGTAAAGCCCCCAACCCATTACAACATGAATTTTTATGGGAATAAGGTAAAATAGTAATAAAGAACTTCCCACCATACTTGAGAGAACTAATAGCTTAAGATATATAGGGTAGAGTAAGAAACTCTTCTCAGGATTCATGAGGCAAAGATTTGATAAAGGGGGATGAAATCCACTAAAAAAATTATTAACACAACCACGATGACCAAGTAAAATAGCGTCTTGAGTAGAATTAGAGGCATCTCCAGAGTTTATCTATAAGGTACACATTTAAAAAAAATGCATATTCAATTCTTAAAGAATAAATTGATTTATTGTATAATAGTAGTAAATATTTCCTTACCCTATTGTTTGGAACCTTTGCTCATGCCAAGAAAGAATCAGGGGTAGAACAGAACATGACCGGCAATACCATGGCTTCAAGCAAGGCACACAAAGAAAAGTAATAATAGTGTTTCATAAACAAGGTACATACCATTTCAACTTCAAGTCTGCAAAATAGAACAAATCACATCACTTTTTAACTCAACATACTTTGTCAAATTTCTCTTGTAGTCTTAACTTGATGTGGGAATAAGATATATACATGAAAAGAATAATTTCATTACTATGTGTTTTGTTTATCCAACATTTGAAATCATTGCATAAAAGAGAGTGTTTGAGAGGTAAAATATGGTACGGATGCAACCTTTTTTTTGTTTGATAGAATTCTTTGTCCCCAGTTGGCATAAAGTAATTTTTTTCTTCTTTATCTAATTCATACTAGTCTAAATTTTGTTGGGTGTCATGAAATTTACTTCTAACAAATAAATAACATTGGAAATAAAAAAATTAAAAATCTCTTAAAGTCTCTTGATGAATTGGTTTGTTGGTACCCAAATTGATTCTCCCTCAAAAAGCTGAGTAGCATCACAAGTTTGACAGGAAGTTTAAAGACAGATAGATCATAGTGAGTCATTTTGTAGCTGGGGATGGGATGTAACTGGCCCTTTGTCACTCAGATGTGGAGAACTGGATAACACCTTAAAATGATATGATCTTATCCTAACTATTTTAGGTTGTGCCTTTCAACCAAGGTAAGAGAACCTATTTTGTAGCCTCTGTTATTGAATAATGTTGGTAAATCCTTCTTTTACACAAATTTTATAGAGAAGACCTTGGGAAAATATGATCAACACACCAAATCTGACTCTCACGAGTTGTCACTTCCAGATTATGGGGATATTTTCAATACAAGGCAAAGGTTACTAAAGAAATTTGGAATCCTAATTTTTTCTGCATGTTTTGGTGATAGAAATTGTGATTTTGTACACACATAGGAAAAACATGGGTAGTACAGGTAGGATTGGTTGTTTTTAAATGAATTTTTGGTGATAAGATCTTGTGTGATTCACAAAGATTTCAATGTAAGATTTTAACAAAACCAAGAAAAACTATTTGCAGACATTCAGAAATGAAGCATACACATTTTTGCTCAGGATTAACAAAGAGTAACTCGACTTTGATTAAATTCATCACCAGGTGAAAGCTTCTAAAACAACCTCAGAGCTTATCAATGGCTGTACACTTGTAACCACCTTGACAATATCAAATTTAATACAAAAGAGATAAACAAGTTTCTTAGAAAGACGAGCTTTATCAAGATTTTCTCTTGTGAAAATCAATTCTGACCTATAACACTCCAACCCTTTACACAAAAAATTCATGCAATTTATAACATGTTACAACAACGTTTTACTCCCAAAAGACAAAAACATTCAATGTACCAGTGCTTGTTAAGATCTCGATCTCGATTCCAAGAATCAGATCTGTAAAAATTTGTCAGGTGCTCAGGGGGGAAAATCTCTTTGAATTTATTCCGCATTCAACTCTTTCATCTGGTAGATCACTCTTCCTCCAATTCACCAACTACTTCTGCCCCTAATCAGTCAAATTTGGTTCTTTGCATGTCCAGGAAGGAAAAAATGGAAGATCAAATCGAACCCGATAGTCAGATCACTTCTTAATGGTAAAAGATGTCTCTATATCTTCCTCACCAAATTTAGATATCAAATTAACTCTGCTCTCTGCTTGGTGTGTAGTAAATATCAAGAAATCATGAAGACTCGCATCTCCAAGAGATTTTTAGGAAAAATGGGGGGAAAATCAGATACAGACACATAGCTATCGTTGAGCTCTAATTTGAATTTGGGCCATCCACATGGAAGATCCAATTTAAAATGGGCCTAGGGGTTCCTTATGAAATTTTACAACCTTTTGAAAAATTCAAAAAAATATCATTTTTCTTCGCCCCTTCACCTTCGAAAAATGGGCCAGACAGGTGTCCAAATGTGGGTCCCAATGGAAACGTGCTCGCTTTCTTAACTTTAACAATTTTTTTCACAAACAAAAAAATTTCTATATTTCCTCTGAAATTCCACATCTCTGCCATTGACCCTCCCATCAAATTTTGACTTATCCTTTGTCGGGCTTACAGGCCATTTTGATAATTTTAACCCTTTTGGTGAGAAGAGGAAAAAAATCCAAGTTGTCCCTGATGGACCACTTCCCCATCCTTTTGAATTTTCAAACTTCCACGTGTCTCAATGGTGCATCTTGGGATGGTTCCCAAAAGTTGAGACCTTGAATGATCGTGGGCTCACCACATGTCCAAGCTCGGCAAAATTTGTTGAAAGTTGAAATCTCAGTGGAAAGAGCCATGCGTTAGGTTCTGAGGTAGTCCCCTTTGGCCGTTGAAAATTCCAAGAAAAATAAAAAGTGAGTGGAAGTGTCCAAGTGTCCTCCTGGTGCTTTTTTTAAAGTAAAACTCAAAGTCAAGTTTCCAAATTTTCGCGGTTCCTCTACATGTCCCAGGTATCTCAAAACCTATTGAAAAAAGTCTAAGTATGGGAAAACCCGACAGAAGCCTCCACGTGTCTCCATGACGCAATTTAAAAATGGTGCCCAAGTGCGGAGACGTTTATTAAGAGTGGGTTTACCACGTGTCCCTATCCCACCAAATATTACTGGCTGCATAAAACATTTGTCTAAGTCCAGGAAAAGCAGCAGAAACCTCCACTTGTCCTCCTAGCGCAACTCCAAGGCCAAACTAAAAAAGTGAACTTTAAAATGAGTGTCGTTCCTCCACATGGAATAATTTTTGGGTCAAGGAATCCATAGAATTTTTAGATTACCCTACCTAGCCACGTCCAACCAAAAAGGGCCTTGTTTCCTTTTGATGCAGAGATGTAAATTTGACCGGGAAAAACACCTGTCAAACTGTAAAATGCAGGAAAACAACCATTTGAGCACAGAAATGAAATTTTCTCCAAGGAAAAAAAATTTAGAAATGTTACAAGGCTCAAACACATTCCCTCGAGCTACATCCATTCATTTTTCTTCAAGGTATTTAGAAGAATAAAATGACAAGGATTGAACAATTTCAGATGTCTGGAAAATGGAAAGAACGGGATAGCCCGAGTTTTACGCTACAAAATTTACAGACTTTTTTGGATGAATAGGTAGTAGTTGGTAGGTACTTCAGCACTATGAAGGCACGAGAAATGAATCCTTTGCCTAGGCAAGGAGTGAATAGGGATGCAAGAAGGTTATGACTATGTCTTTTCGAACCACAACATGAGTGACAGAGAAAGTGACAGAGGCTGTAAATACTGAGATATTTTTAAATGTGAAGTATGATGGTATGTGTAGTGTATTACCAAATTCCCTTTGAGCACCAACATGGATACTGATCGGTGACACTATTGACTATATCACGGACATTTTTATAGTTTTAATTTGGTATGATGATTAGACGTTAGCACATGGACCTATTATTGACTTTGATTCACAGTATGATGTCATGATGATAAGTTAGAGACACTTTATATAGATGTTAACATGTTTTTGAGGCATGGTTATATATATTATCATACAATACTATGCCACTGTTGTTAGTGACATGTGATATTTGGATTTTTTGAGGTAGACTGAGAAAATTGAGATTTAAAATTGATGATGACTCCCCAGTTGTTGATCAACCTTGATCCCTGTTGTGATTCATATATATTGATGACCTTGATATTATGAGGGGGGACTGCATTTTGAGATGTAACATAATATGGCCATGAGGCTACCCGAAGTGTATTTTTGTTTTTTAGGATTAAAATATCAGTATGTACACATCGGGGGATTGCAAACCAACTTCACATTGGAATTCTAGGATGAATTCAACAAGGTCACCATGGTAACTTGTAAATTAATTTTTGTGTGTTTGATTGTATACTTAGGGATTCCCATGGTGGGGATTACCTTCAAATGTTTGACTAAATTTTTTTATGTATTTATTTTATTTGGTCCCTTTGTTAATGTTTTCATGCTGTTTATTTAGTGGTGCATTAGACCCCTTTCATTATTTATTAAATGGTGTGTTAATATTGTGAGTAAACATGTTGTTTAAGTTAATTAATTATAAATATTTCATAAGAAAGTAATTAATATATTTTTTGGCCTTGAATTAAAGTGTTGTAAGAACCCATGTAAGTGAATGTAGAAGAGATATGTAAGTTGACTTTTACAGTATGAGACACTTCATCATCTTTGAATTTTAGAGTATGAGGCTGATTTTGGAGGTTTGTGGGACAAGTTAGACTTGTTCCAGAACCTCTTGAAATTTATTTTACCAACCATACCTATGGTTGGAGGGTTAAATATTAGAGGGTTCTTCATGCATTTATGAAAGTCAAGTTGAATGTTTTAATGTGCACATTTTTACACGTTTTAATTTCAGTTCTTTTCGGTGGGGGTATTGATTTGAGTGACCATAATATAAAGACTTACATACTTGATTCAGACCCATTCCTATTTAGATATGCATTGGAGAATGAACTTGACTATTGTGTTGGTTACTTCAATGAGATGTAGTGATATGGCATCCCTACAATGGATCCACCTCATCCTATTAATGTTCCCTCTCCTCTAACAATTTGACAATATCCTTGCATTGTAAATTGGGTTTCTTCACTTTTGTGTACTTCATTTTCTTGGGGCGAATACTTTTTCTGTTGGAGCTATGCTTTTTGGAGAAGTTGAAGGTTGCTTGAATTCTTGTACCTTCTGTGATATTTTGGGCTCCTTGCATTGCCAGATAGCTTGTTTTTTGGAATCTATGGGA
Source organism: Taxus chinensis (assembly GCA_019776745.2). NCBI lineage: Eukaryota > Viridiplantae > Streptophyta > Pinopsida > Cupressales > Taxaceae > Taxus > Taxus chinensis. The sequence continues at coordinate 109,323 of JAHRHJ020003202.1, forward strand.
CAACTCCATCATGGAGAGGTAAGAACCTTAGCTCTTGGAAATACTCTTCTTTCTTCTGGGGTGGAATGTGTGAATGGTTGTTTGTTTGTTTGTTTGATGGTAGGTTGGGTAGATGGACTAGAAATGGTGTAGGAGAATACTATGGGGTATATCTTATGGGAGGCATAAGTGTGGAGGTATTTGGGATTCGGGTTCCACCTTACAAAGAAATAGCTTGCATTTTTTTACTCGTTATGGGTTGCCATAAGAGATTGGGGAGGCATAGGAAATGTGAGGAGAAAGGGGGTACTTCGGGGAGGCATAAGGGCATTTCAAGGTTTGATATACTATAGTCTGGTGGATTTGTAAATTAGGTGTGATAACATTTCCCTTTGGGGGGCAAAGTAGCATTCCCCCATAGTTCTGCTCATTTGGCTTGCATGATGAAGCATGAGTTTGTTTTGTATGTTTTAATGTAGTTGTAAATACATTCTATTTTGGACTGTGTTTAAATGTAATTTAAAATGTCGTGTTGGGAAAGACTGTTAGTGCCATGAGTTTGAAAAACATATCTTATTGCAGTGCGGTTTGGGGATTGGGGGCCGATGAATAAGGATGGATTATCCTTTCTTATTCGATTTCTTGGTTGGGTGGAGAGAGTTTCCTTTCCCCTGCTTTTATCGTGAGCAACTTGGAGAATGATGGATCTACATGTTGTTGTTCTGGAGAAAAGGAAAAAGATAGATTTGATAGTCATTGTTGAGATTATTTCTTATTGTAACCCTTTCCCACTTGAAGTGGATGACCTTCTATATTATTGTGATGGAAAGATGTTTGTATTGGCTCTGAAAGTTGTAATTCGAAATGTGAAAGAGATGTACTTTGTTTTTCTTTTTTGAATGAATGAGAAGGAAATTGTATTCTGTATATTGAAATTGAGAAATGAAAGAAGGAATTTGTAAAGAAATAGTTTTTGTATTAATGGAATTTGTTTTTCTTGTTCAAATAATTTGGTGTTCATTGGAAACCTGTGTTTTAAATATAGTATGAAATCTTTGTTTGAAAAATTGAAACGTAAATATGCATGAATAAATGTTATATTACTATGTTCATTTGAAATGTATGATTTGAGAGTTAGAGTTGTATGTTGGCCTAGAATAATTGTAGTTAAAACAAACTTAATATGTTAGATAGGGTTTAGAGTCAATTCAGATATTGATTCTTGGTAAAAGGAAAACAGAATCTGTTTGAGTTCAAGTATAAACTCTATCCTTTTTTTACTGAATACTTGCAACTATTAATCAAACAATGTCTAGAGTGACCCTGAAAACTATGAAGGACTTTTGGAACATTAATACAATCTATGTAAGAACAAAAAGATCCCAAACATACTAAAACACTTAAGAAGTTTTTCATTAACCTTTGCAAAACTGGGCTCAGAAAGTTTCACAGTCGTTTTGCTGTCAAATTGGGAATTTTAAAATTAAAAATAAACCTAACAAGTTATACCTTGAAATAAATCCTAATATTTCCCCAAGAGAAATCCTCCATGTCTAGTTCACATGTTGAGAATGGAAGAATGTCGAATTCGAACAAAAAAAATTATAAATTAAAAAGACTAGTTCACATTTCTTATCCTGCAGAACATTTTCTTAAAATTGACCCTTGAAATTTTATCAAAATTAAAATTTTAAGCTTCCTATGCAAAGAGGACATCGAGAGATTTCCAAAAATTCGTTTTCCAAAAAACAAGTGCCTAGTCAAAAGTTATGCCCTTGTGAAATTTTGCTTCATTTAGCTTCAAAATTAATCTAATTGTCAAATTTAAATGAATAAATTATTTTGGGTGGATCCGTGGGCTAACACTTTTTTTTTCACTTTCATCAAAAAAATCACAAATTAATGAAGTTTCCCACCGCTCCGCTAACCCGCAAGCCCTCATGTCATCGAAAAATTTGATCTAATTTCAAAAAAAAAAAATTGGCAAAATTTCCTAATTTTCTCCACCACTCCACTGACCCGCAGCCAATCAAGTGCTACCATGTGGCTTCACGAGGCAACAATGGAGGCACAAGATCATTTAAAACCTTAGCACTTTCGAAAATAAATTTGAAATTTTTTCTAAGTTTCCTCTGTGGCCCCACATCCCCGTAACCAATCATTGACTGACACATGGATTACATAGGCATCAACGGAGGCACAGATCCCTTTTTTCCTTAGTGCTTAAAAATTCAATGTTTCTTGATTCTTCTAACCAACCCGCCGATCCGCATACAATGCACATCTAACACGTGGCATCATGAGGCACTAGCAGAGGCGCAGATAGATTTTGACCCCTTGCGCCTTCTTAATCGTTAAAGGAAAAAAGGATGTTTGTCCCCACTAACCCGCTTCCTCGCGTTGGCTCGAGACATGCCACGTGTCCCTTACGGCACGGGGTAAAAAAAATTTGTTTCGGGCATGGAGTCCCACCGCAGACTTGCGAGCATGCGGGTGGGGGGTTAAAGTTTGTTTTTGTCCCAAGCGCCAAGAATCCAACTTACCTCCCTAGCCCTGCAGACCCGAATGCCCTTGGGAAAAATTTATCCCCTAGGCCCATGGGCCTGCCTTTGGGGAAAAGTTTCCTCCCAAGACCCACTGACCCATAACTTGAGTTTTACAAGGATTTAGAAGGACTTCTTTATATCACTAGAAAGGTGAGGAAATTTCATATCTAATGGGATGGGTTTTGGGAAATTTTGAGCATGGGAAATATGTGAAAAAATAGTTTAAATCTTTTAAGCCTATATAGGAGTGGGTAAGTGGAGGCTTACCTTTCTAAATTTCATTTCCTTTTTTTTCTTTTGCATGAGTTGACCTTTTGGGGTCACATTATGGGGCAAGGGAATTTTTTTCATAAACCCTTGTAATGAGAGCCTAGTTTTATAGTTTTGGCCCCTTTAACCCTTTAAGTATAATTAAGAAATACTTAACCCTAGAGTTAACTTGACCTAATTATTAAAGTAGCACCTAAAGGAATTTTAAAATATATTTAGTTAATCATACTCACTAATTATAATGTGGTATTTTATATGTTGTTCCAATGGAAAACCTTCTCTTCTTAACATGATTGACCTTGATGTACTTCCTTGTGTGAATTATTGCTTCGAGGCTTGCCTGTAGTCTCACCTTGAACCAAGAAAAATTATTCCATAATTTTTCCTAACTAAACTTAGGTTGCTCCTTTGTCTCGAGTGGTTTTTTTTAGATGGGCGTTACATGGAGAGAAATAAATACATAATTTTTTTGCAAAGCTATATAAGGAGGTGTTCAGAAATTATTTTTACCTTTGTGATAAAGAGCATTCAAGCGAGTTGAAGTCAAGTGAGCTACCGAAACAGTTGTGAAGTGCGAAGACCTAAAAATGATTTTGAACCAGTTGAATTTTCAAATTTAGGCACAATATTGGTTGTCGCTCCTTTAGGGAGAATTATTTTAGTGAAGTAGAGTTGTGCGGTACAGAAAATTGATAGTTTGGGTTTGAGCATTGATCTAGCGCATGCCGTTTCTAGTTAGGGTACACAAATTTTAAGTTGCAGAGCTTAAATCAGTTACAAGAATAAGTTTTCAAAATTTGTTATGGCACCAAAAAGAGCACTTATAGAGGCCACAAGGGGAAGGAAGCAAAATGAATTTGAGATTAAGTAGAGGATACCCCTAAAAGTTATTTCTTAGAAATGTAATACCTAGATGGGGTTCTTATGGGTCGTGAGTGGGATTCACACATTATCCAATGAAAGGTTGACCGAGGTGTGGGTTTTGTAGTTGTATGAGCTCCCCTATTTTGATAAACCTGAGAAACTATACTAGTGGATGATGAGTAGAGTCCACGAGGAATTCCTTTATTTTTATGAGTGATGAATGAGGCTCACCATGCCCTGTATTTGGATTTTGATAGGAATAAGTATTCCAGGTACAAAACTTATTAGTGACCTCACTGACAGGGAGGTTATAGAAGCAACAAAGAAGCAAATAGGATATACAGAGGGAGGGCATGGGTTGTGTATCCTTATGTTGCAGATTTATCTTGTTATTAAAGCAGAAATATACTTACTTACAAAGTTGAACAATCAAGAGCGTTGGTCATAGGTAAACAAGGCCTAGTTACATATGGCTAAGAATATGATTGAGGGTGTACTTCACAATTTGGCTAGTTACATTGGTAAAACCGTCATTGACAAAGTGCACCAAGGTGAGAAAATTAGTTTAGGCACGATACTTTTTCCACTTGTATTTTTGAAAATTGGAGTGCCCGATGGGCCAGAGGATAAAATTTGGTGATACCCTGAAGAGAAGAAATATCTTACTAAGAGATTAGCTAAGTATAATAGGGATGGGACTATCAATGGACCCTTTAAAAATATGATAGAGTTTTGGTATAAGTGATTGCACACCATGATTGAGGAGGAATGGAGAATACCCAATAATCTTCCTTCGGTATTAAATAAATAAGTATAGTTTGTGGTATATAAACATTTTTTTTGTTTTTAGTTTCAAGATGAAGGATGGGAAGTGGAGACATTGGTGTAAAATCCCTTATTCCTTCACCATGAGCTATTTCCAAGCATTTGTACATAGGTTTTGAGACATGTGCAAGTTAAGTTTCAATGTAAATAAGATAGACTATGACTACCACACCCTAAGAAAGACTTACGTTTATCCAAGTAAGTGTGCAAATATTGAAAATTTAATTTCAGTTGATATCAAATTAAAGGCCACAAGTTTTGAAATTGGCAAGTCTAAGGGAGAATTGATTTATATTTACTTGAAGCCCAACTTAGAAAATAGGAAATATGTATAAAATGAGCTCAAGCTTCCTAGGACATCCAAGGGGAAACACATAGTTGTAAATATTCAAGACGAGGAGACCATTTCTCCCCTTGTAGGTGAAGAGGAAAAATAATATGGGGAACAAGAGAATGAAGACAACGTTGGCTTTGTGCATCGTAAGAGACAATGAACTCCTAAGGAGAAGTGAGTGAGTAAAGAAACCCCTACATTGTAGGAACTGGATGAGGAAGTGTTGGAGACAAACACTATTGAAGTAGATGTTGAACAAATTGATGAGGAAACTCAGTTTAAAAGAGTGCTAAGAAGAATGAGGAATCATGGCACGGGACCTTCGCATCCCCTTAGGAGGCCACCTAGGACTTTCCCTATAAAGGTAGAGCCAGAAAATAAAAAAGGTGCAAGTATGTCCCCAAGAAGGATGAAGAGGACTATAAATCTGATGACAATGCACCGAAGACTCCAGTATACACTAAGGATACAGAAGATCCTAAAGGAGAAGAAATGAATGGTGAATAAGAGATAGGAGAAGATAAGGGCGAGCATTTAGGTGTGCCTCATCCTACACAGTCAAATGGGGAGCACACACCTAAAGGTAATCCCTCAAGGTGAGAAAAAGAGGAAGAGACTTATGAGACATCAAAAGTCAGGTATGTTGATGACCCAAAGAAAACCATACATGTGTGGTTCCAAAGCACATTAGATCCTAATGACTTGTATGGATGGGAGCTAATTGACGTAAAAATGGAAACCACATGCACACGCAAGAAATTATCATGAACCATGTAGACTCTTATGGATGATCATGATTTCAACGTGTCTGAAAAATCATGTGTTTCACACAGGATGAAGAAAGGGCCCCATTAGCACCGTGTGACTATCAAGCACCATATAATGTATGATGAGCAAGTGAGAAACACATTAACTAAGGTGTTAGCAGAATGTTACGCGTTGGAATATTGATAAAGTGGAAACTATTAGAGCCCTGTTAGGTGATAAGAAGGATAGAGATACCGAGATAAAATGCTTGACAGAAGAAAAGGAGCAAGCTAGAGAAAAGGCCGAAGCATTAACAAGTATGGTGGAAGAGGTTGCAGATGAAATTTTGGAAAAGAATGTCTAATTGTAGGCATGAAGTGTGGGGCACATTTTATGGAATACTTGAAGAACACACAAGGACTATTTTTGGAAAAGAATAATATCAAACGCCATTCATATTTTTGAGGCTATTAATAGGATTACACTATTTTTTTACTATTAGTTAATCTATTATTAATGATCTTACATTGTCTTGTATTTATCATTTAAGGGTGCATGGCTATTATTACCATGTAGCCTATTTTTGAAAGGTGCGTGGGTGGTGAAGGGAAAGTCCCCACCCTTATAAATATGTATTGATTTTCATAGTTCTTAGAGATCCATATATTGTAGATTCATGTTTTTGGTTTGTATGCGCGCATGGTTAAGGTAACTATGTTATGAATGTATGAACCCTATGTGTTTTACATCAATTAATATAATGGATCGTTATGGCTGGATATTGATTGGTGACACATTTTTTATTTGTTCATGTATGGTAAAGTTAACCTTGATTCCTGTTTGACTATTCATGTTATTTATTAAGATCTAAATGTGGTTTACACAATATAATATAATTGGTTATTGATTATAGATCTAGAATATATGTATAATCATGCTAAATTCTGGCACAAGCTACGATAAAAGAGGAACCTGGTACCTTATTCTGTTTCGGATGAGAACTTAGCTTTGGCTAAGTGATGCACCAATGCACCTTGGGATGTTGCTAACAAAATCTAGGCTATAATGTTGGAATAATAGAGTGAAGATATATTGCTTTTAATTAAAGGCTTTCATAATACTTTGTCACATTAAAAAGATGTTAAAATATGTTTCACTTAGTTATATTTTCTAAATCCACAGAGTTACATCCTATATTATTTTTTTCTTCGTATAGATTCACTTTAAAAACAAGATTGTTATTTAAGGTTTCAAATTTCTTACAGCTGTCCTTAATGTTTGAACCAACACACAAGAGAAATAAAAACCTATTTTTTTACAATGGAAAGATTTAAAGCACTACATTACTTTAAAACAACAATTACTTCAAATATTTTTTTATACATCTCACTAAAAAATGAAAATTATTTCATTCTACCAAAGAGTATTGTTAATGGTCACCTATCAGTTTCAATATGGTAGAATAATAGAAATATTATTTAAACATATATATTTACCACTTCAAGGAGTAAAACCATAGAAATATTGGTACTCATGAGGTAGTAAATCTTTACTAATTTTCTGGATATTTTTTTGTAGATGGAAAGTGTTTTATAATCCCTAACAGAATTGTGATTCCACAATAACCTCGTCAATGAACTCATCCTCCATGGTGATGAACATTATTTTATGGTCACTTGAAAGGAGACTGTCACACGTTAAGTATAAAAATTTCCAAATGAATGGAATTTAAATTAATTTTTAATAGAAGTGTAAATCACAAATGTTTACAATACACAATAACAGGGAAAAAATCTAGTTGAAATTGAAGAAGGTTTAACAAACCCAAAATGGAAGAATGGGGTAAACCCCAATAATATGTAGAACATTCAGTAATTTTTTTCAAATTTGCAATTATTTAACCACATGATACTTTATACAAACTTTATTTTTTTTATACTTTATCGATCATGGATCAATCCACAAATAATAATCACTATCTACAATTATTATTGAACATGGTACTAAGTTTTAAGTGATGTTTAATATTTACAATGTACATAGATTTATGATTCTCGAAAGTAGCTGTTGTAATTTATGAAAGTATGCTCTAGAGTCGACATCTAACATATGTGTGATAGTGTTAAATAGAGAATATTTAAGATCATTGGCGAAAATTGGATGAGAGTGAAACAATGTACATCTTTTAACGAATTAAATGCATTTCCATCTATAAGTTATGACATTGGTTGTTTTGCCATTTTAACGATGTTCTATGAAAAAAACATAACTTCATATGGTTAAAAAAATTAATTTCACATCCCTTCCAACATACTTTGCAACTCATCTGTAATTGATAATTATATATAAACTCTAGATGAAAAATGAATTTCGTCACATGATCTTCACATTAAATAAATAATACAAATGAAGTCTGCATACCTTCCTTACAAAACAAAGGATGTTAAATACAATGAATGTCGAGGTCATATAAGAACCATCACCCCAAACAATTTTAAATGAAATAATCCCCTTTCAAAAAAAAGGTCGATTAAAAGTTAATTAATTATGAATATTAGATAGACAATATTAATTAGCTGGCAAATGATAATGTGAAACATCACTGACTATGACAATATGTGGGTTGTGATTACCAGGGGTTAAATTTCATGGCCACGTATGCATGTCAAACATTTTTCAGGTGTTGGTAATTAATTAAGAATGCTAGTCTAAAATATAATAATTGTTTATTTCCTGGCTGTTCCTTTGCTGGTTTTTTCCGTTTCTGTGCTCTTTTTGTTTATATGGGTGATTATTATATATTTATTTAAGTTTTTTAATGACATAATTTACCATTATTTAATAACATTATATATATATATATTTATTTATATATATATATATATATATATATGTGTGTGTGTGTGTGTGTGTGTGTGTGTGTGTATATATATATATATATATATATATATATATATATATATATATATATATATATATATATATATATATATAATGTCGGTCAAATTTTAAGTGTGCAAGTTGTATGTGACATTAATTGCAAATATTTAAAAGTATTTTATAGCTAAAATCACAAAATACGTCTAAATGATATCAAATTTAACCCCGTGACATTTAATCCTCTTTTAACTATCTATGATAATCAATATGGGGTTCACGATTCAAAGTTGAGCTTGTCACAACCCTTCCCAAGGCCTCAAAACCAGTCAGAAAAGGGTAGGAAAAAATTTGTATGTAAAACAAAATTAAAATGTAAAAAACATTTGAAGATAGAGAAGTGCAAGTTACTTTTAAAATTTTCAAAAGAAGGGCTATGGTGAAAACTACTTCTGTAGAATTCATGTGAAAATTTTAATTTCTTTAAGAAAACTTATGAGGACTTCTACAAATAATCACCTCCAAATTTCCAGGATATTTGTGTGGCTCAAAAATATGATAGAATTAATACATATTAAGCTTTCATCAAAAGTTTTTAAATAATAAATATACTACTATTGATGCGGGAGCATATCTTGTGAAGAGCATAACATTTTATCTGACCGTTGGATCATTTAGAAATTTTCCAAGGTGGTAGATATTCATTAGTGTTATACTGGGGCCAACCTTTTTTAAAATTTTGAGGCCATCTCGGCATATTTTTGGGGATGTATTCCTTCATCTAGTAGTCTGTAACACCCACTAAAACAACCCACTTGAGACCCAAGAACAACCTAGGATGAGTAAGAAAAAAATTATGGAATAACTTTTTTTTTGTTTATAAGTGTCTACAACCATACTACAATACCAAAGTTGCCACAACAAGTTTAAAGGTAAATTAAAATTAATAGCTTATATTTTTCACATTACAAAAATTATTAAAGTTGTCGAGGTCAAAACTTAGGTTTACAATAGTCATTTAAAATGAAAGAGGCAATTTCTCACTTAACCACTCCTAGAACTCACTAAAAATATTCAAATTGATTTTTCTCATAATTAATGCACTCAAAAATTCTTGAAAACACTCCCATTAGATAGTAAATTTCCTCCCTTTTTCGGTGATATAAATAAGTCCCCCTAACTCCTCATATTTCTCAAGTTATGGGCCGGCGGGCCTTGGGAGGAAATTTTTTCCAAAGGCGGGCCTGCGAGCCCGGGGAATAAATTTTGCCCTTAGCACTCTTGGAAGAAAAGTGCATTTCATTTCTGCATGTGTGTGGTGGGGATTTTCTCCCAAAAGTTAAATTTATGAATTGGGGTCCACTAACGACACGTATCCAAAATCCATGCCTTGGCAGGAAGGCGGGTCACCAGAGGTAAAACAAGATATTTGACTTAATTTAGAAAGGGCGAAAAGGAACATTTTTGCCTGCTCTTCCGCCAATGCGCCGAGATGCCACTTATCAACCAATGGTTGACTGCGGGCATAAGGGTAAAAATTTTCCCAAGTGGGCATGTGGGTCTGGGGAAGAATTTAGAACTTTTTCCCTTTGTACGAAACATGAAGTTTACTCCCGTGTCTCTGTCGATGCCCAAAGGGGGCCATGTGTCAGTCAATGATTGGCTACGGGGCTGTGGAGGAACTTAGAAAAATTTTCCAAATTTATTTTTGAAAGTGCTAATGTTTTAAATGATCCCGCACCTCCGCTGTTGCCTCGTGAAGCCACATGGCAACACTCGATTGGCTGCGCGCCAGCGGAGAAAATTAGGAAATCTTGTGGTTTTATTTTGAACTTAGATAATTTTTTAGAAAATATGAAAGTTTTTGTGCTATCAGAGTGGTGGGAAACTTCATGACTTTGTGCTTTTTGGGAAAAAAGTGAAAAAGGAATATTTTAGCCCACGGGTCCACCAAGAAATATTTCATTCATTTAAATTGGACAGTTAGATTATTTTTGAAGCCAAATGAAGTAAAAACTTCATAAGGTCATAAATTTTGACTGGAAAATTGGTTTTTGGCAAAGGAGGAATTTTTGGAAAGCTCTCTAAGTCCTCTTTTCACAGGAAGCTTAAAAGTTTAATTTTGATGAACTTTGAAGGGTCGTTTTTAAGAAAACGTTCTACATGCTTAAAAATGTGAACTAGTCTTTTTAACTTATAATTTTTTTACTCCAATCTGACATTCTCTCTTTCTCAACATGTCAAACAGACATGGAGGATTTCACTTGGAATATTTTGGGATGGATTGCAAGGATTAAGTAGTTTGATTGAAGATCAATTCCAATTTATCGATTTTAATACAACAAAAGTCTGAGTTTTTGTCTGAGCCCGGTTTGGAAGGTTTGATGGAGAATTCTTAAGTATTTTATTTTTTTGAGATAATTTTGATCACATAAGTTCAATTTGGTAATTCATTTTTCCATTTCAATGTTACAAGATGGTTCTATACTTTTGATAACAGTTTGCAAAGTTTACAGTGAAATTAAAATGGAGTTATACTTAAACTTGAATAAATTCTATTTTCCTTTATCAATTTAGATATATGGGTTTTTTCCAAACCAATCTAGCATATTAAACTTGGGTCAATCAAGATATTCAAAACCCCAAGATACAATTCTGAATTCCAAGTCATGCATTTCAAAAGAGCATAATATTATAACATTCCTTCATATGTATTTACAAACTTTCAAATGGAGGTCTCATAATGTAATTCAAAAATTAGATTTCAAATACAACAACACCATTTGAGGAATATAATACAATCTTATATTAATTAAAAAATTATATATTTACAACTTCTTTCTTCCATTCCTGTGAATACGTCATACAGAATACAATATCTTTCACATTCTTTCAAATGCAGGAAACAAATTATATCTCTTTCTCACTTCAAATTACAACTTTACTAGTCAATACAAAACATCTTTCCATCACAATAATATACAAGGTCATCCACTTCAGGTTGGAGAAGGTTACAATAAGGAATAATCTCAACAATGACTGTAAATCTATCTTTTTCCTTCGCTCCAAAATATGCAACATGCAAATCCATAATTCTCTAATTTGATCACAACAAAAGTAGGGGAAAGGCAATGCTCTCCACCCAACCAAGACATCCAATGAAAAGGAGAATCCATCCTTTTCCATTGGCCCCTGAGCCCCAACCACAATGTAATAAGAAATTGTTTCAACTCATCGCAACAACAGGCTTCCACAACACACAAGCAGAAATTCACATTTAAAGCACAGTCCAAAACAAAATGTAGTTTACAACCACATTAAAACATAACAACCAAAAACTTAGGCTTCATAATGCAAGCCAAATGAGCAAGAAACTATGGGGGATGCTACTTATGCCTCCTAAAGGGGAAATGGGTATCACCACCTGATTACAAACCACAAAAATCTAGTATATCAAAACCTTAACATGCCCTTATGCCTCCCTGATGTACCCCTTATTCCTCACATTTTCTTTATGCCTCCCCAACCTCTTATGGCACCCCATAATGACTAAAGAAATGCAGGCTATTTCTTTGCAAGGTGGAACCCAAATCCCAACTCCCTCGCACTTATACCTCCCCAAAAACACTTATGCCTCTAACAAAAATATACCCCATAGCCTTATCCTACACCATTCCTAGGCCATCTACCCAACAACCCACAAACATACCAAAGCGGTCACAACAATAAAATTTGCATAAATAAAAGAGGAGCATTTCAAGAGCTAAGCTCCTACCTCTCCATGATGGATTTGTTCCAAGTTCCAAACAAGCAACTTTATTCCAATGCAAGCAATCTAAATATCCATCAAGCACTAGCATTCAACAATCTTCAAACTTCTCTAATGCAAGAGCTCTCAAACAGTAAAAAATAATTCACCACAAAAATGAAGTACCCAAAGGTGAAGCAACCCAAAACAAGGTAAGGAATTCAAATATTATAGAAGATGGAAGAGGAGAGGATTAGGTGGATCCATGTAGGATGCCACATCACACATCCTCAACTCCAACACAAAAGTCAACTTCATTCTCCAATGCATATTAAATAGGTGGGTGAATAATATGACAATTTTATTTACACACTCAAATCAAACCCACACCCAAAAGGACTGAATTAAAACATGTAAGAAAAGTGCAATTAAAACATTCAACTTGACTTACAAAAATTCATAAAGAAGGTCTAAATTTAACTCTCCAACCATAGGTATGGTTGGTAAATAAATTTAAGAGGTGTGGGACAAGTCTAACTTGTCCTACAAACCCCCAAAATCAGCCTCCAAGGAAATATTCAAATTTCAAAGAAGATGAAGTGTTTCATACTCCAAAATCAACTTACATATCTCTTACACAACACTTACACATTCCTTACAACACTTTAATTAAAGGCAACAACTCTATTAATTACTTTCTTATGACATATTTTAATTAAATAACTTAACAACATGTTTACTCACAATATTAACACACCATTTAATAAATAATGAAAGGGGTCAATGCACAAATAAATAAACACATGCAATCATTACAAGGGACCAAATAAAATAAATACATAAAACCACTTAGTCACATTTGAAGGTGATCCCCCCCATGGGAATCCTTAACAACAATCAAACACACACAAACAGATACAGTTGCCATGGAGACCTTGTTGAATTCATCTAGAATTCCAATGTGGTTGGTTTCCAATCCCCAGATGTGTGTTGTGATATTTTAACCCGCAAAACACAAATACCTTCTTTGGCCTCATGGCCATATGAGATCATCCAAATGAATATAAATATACTTTCAAGATCATCAATATATATGAATCACAACAATCTTCAAGACAATCAACAATATCACTTACAATTTCATCAATAACTATATTATCATCAATTTTAATTTAATTTTCTCGGTCTACTCAATATATCCAAATATCACACGTCCTAACCACATCCATAAATATATATCTAGAATATATAAACATATAACCATTAACATCTATATAAAATGTATCTAACAATCATCATGCATCATATGTGAATCAATTTCAATAATAGTCCATGATCTAACATATAATCATCATACTAAATTAAAATTATAACAATGTCCATGATATAGTCAACAGTGTCATGATCAGTAAAAAAATGTGTCGATAGGGAAGTGGGTTATGCCTAAATGAATAGGCATATGCAGGATCTACAGAGACAAGTTGTTGAGATCATAGGAGAGGTTACGTGTCTTAAAAGGAGAAATGAAAATGGGGATGCAGAACCAAATAGTGATACTAAAAAAGTCAACCTACATTAATGATTGTTTGAATGAGGAGTGAGGAAGAAATTAAAGAGATGAAGATACCTTGAATGAGACACCATTTGAGGAGAGATTGATTGAAGCTTTAGAGGGATAGAATGACGACATCAAGGTTAATGTTCCTCATTATGCTGAAGAGTTACCACTAGAGGATTTGATTGACTAGTAGAATCATATGGAAACTTTTTTTGAGTGGAAAACCCTTTTAGAGGAGAAGAAAACTAATTTTACATGCACTAAGTTGGCCAGAAATTTGTTGATATGGTGGGATCACCTACAAAATGAAAGACAAAGAATAGAAAGGGAAAGATCAAAAACTAAATATAAATGGTATACAGAATTTGAAGGAAAATTTTATTCCTATAGATTATTTTTAGAAACTCTTTCAAAGGTTTCAAAACCTAAGAAAAAAGGATCTCAACATTGAAGATTATAATAATGGAATTACAAGTTGTCAATCAGGGTGGACAAGGAGATAGTCTGAAAATTACAAAAGGATACATTGGTATATTAATGGGTTGAGTTATACCATAAAATATGAGATGAGTATACTCAGGATCCATAGCATGGATGATGTTTATCAACTTGCATTAAAATAAGAAGAAAATAACAAGATGAATAATTTTAGAAGAGGTTGAAGGGAAGGCCATCATCATCCCAAATGAGAGGTAGAGGTAGATTTGAATCTATAAAAAGTGAATCCGCTAATGCAGAAGGGTATCAAGATTCTTTACAAATCCATGGTAGCTACCAAAGAGGTAGGGGGTTTTAGACTGGAAGAGGTTATAATGGAGGATGGGGATTAAATATGTCCCAAAGGAAGTATACATGTTACTGATGTGGTGAAGAGGGGCATAGATATTTTGAGTGTCTGCACTATCCTACACAGGATAAATGGAAAGGAGAAAAACCACTAGTAAATTTTGTTGAAGTTAAAAGAGGAAGAACAAATGGAGGTCGCTACAGAATTGGGTGAAACCCTCATAATAAGGAGGATGACCATTGTTCCACAATAAAGAGAAAGAACAAGATGGTGTTGGTGATTATTCTGTAGGATGTAAAAAAATATATTTCGAATAAGATGCACCTCTCGAGGAAAGGTATGTAAAATTATTATTTATGGTTGTAGTTGTGAAAATATTGTTTTAAGTGTGACGGTTGATAAAATCAATCTAAAATGTGAGAAGCACCCATATCCCCGTCGTATATCATTGTTAAAGAAAGGGAATGAGGTAACCAGAGATAAAAGATGCCTTATAATTTTTTGATTGGGAATACCTACAAGGATGAGGTGTGGTGTGATGTTATCCTAATGTATGCATGCCATATATTACTGGGGAGGCCTTGGCAATATGATAGAAATGTTACACATGATGGAGGGAGAAATACATATAATAATATCCTTAAAAGAATATGTCATACCAGATGAGAAATGGCCAAGTTATGGGTTATGCACTGATGTTAAAGAAGGTGGACAATAGAGATACTTGTTGCTACAAAAGGTAATAAAAAATTAAATATTTAATCCATAGGATTGACCTCTTCGATATTCAAACCATAGGAATTTATCATATGAGTTCCAACACAGGCAGTATCAGATGAGTTAAACGTGAAGAGTTGAATTGACAAATATAATAACCAAAAGGGTTAGTGAGAGAAAGTATATGACTCCATGTGTAACTCCTATGCTATTGAATTAAAAAATATGGAGACTGGAGAATGTGTGTAGACATCAGGGCCATAAAAAATCACAATTAAGTTTCGGTTCCTGAATTCCAAGATTGGATGATATGATGGATGTGCTAGTAACAACTCAAGATGTTTTAGAAAAATTAACCTGCAGGAGTAGGTACTACTGAGCTAGAATCCGTGAAGGGGATGAATGGAAATAAAATTTCAAAATAAAAGATGGATTATAGTTTGAGTGAATGGTGATGTCATTTGGGATATCTAATCCACCTAGTATATTCATGAGGACTGATGAAAATGAGTACTCCAAGAATAGAATGGTAAGTTTTTTGTTGTCACAATTTTTATGATATTCTTACTATTTTGTAAGACAGTGGAAGGAAACTTGTTACATATGAAATTGGTGTTAGAATTGTTACGTAAACAGAGACTATATGTAAAACTTAAAGAAGTGTAGATTTCTTCATAATAGTCTTGTCATTTTTTGGAGTTTATTCCTATGAGAGGATAGATTGAGGATGGATGAGGAAAAAGTAAAGTTGATTTTAGAATGGCCTATTCTAAGGAATTTGCTAGAGGTTTAGTTTTCATGGATTGGAAAATTTTTATAGGAAGTTCATCAAGAATTTCAATAGCATTGTTGCACCCATAACAAAGTGTACAAAGGGGAAGGAGTTTGTATTGACCAAGGAAACAATAGATAGTTTTGGTATTTCTAGATTTTAACAAGGTATTTGAGGTTAAATTTGATGCCTTACATGTGGGGATTGGAGCTATGCTCAGTCAAGAAGGATGACCTGTGGCATTATTTAGTTAAAATATAAATGAAGTTAGGAGGAAATATGATTCTTATGATGTGGAATTTTATGTTATTGTTCAAGCATTAACAAACTGGAGACATTACTTGGTAGTTAAGGAATTTTTACTCTTTACTAACCATGAAAGCCTTGAGGTATGTATACACACGAAGAAACTAAATAGTAGGCATAAGAAATGTGTTTAATTTTTTTGTAATAATATACTTTTTTCTTAAAGCATAAGTCGGGTAAGCAGAACCATGTTGTTGATTGCTTGAGTAGGCATGTTGAAATATTGACAACAATGGAAAATGAAGTATTAAGGTTTGAGGTAGTTAAGGAATTGTATGGAAGTTGATCCAAATTTTAGTGATGTTGTGAGACAACTTAAGGACCCTACAGTAGATAGTGGTTCTTTTCATTATTTGATGCAAGATGGTTATTTATTCAGGGGGAAACAATTATGCATCCCTGTTAGTTCAATGAGGGAAAATATTATAAGAGAATTGCATTGTGGTGGGTTGGATGGACACTTTCATATAAGTAAGAAAATTTCTCTTGTTGTAGAAGAGTATTATTTGCCAAAGGTAAAGAGGGACAAAACTAGGATTGTAGAAAGATGTAGAGTGTGCCAAATAGCTAAGGGCCATGCACATAATATTGGGTTGTATATGCCATTACTTGTCCCTATAGGGCCATGGATGGATTTGAGTATGGATTTCATGTTAGGACTTTGTAACACACAGTGAGGGAATGATTTTCTTTTTTGTGGTTGATAATTTACCTTAGCTCATGTTCACCTAGGTATATTATTTACCTTTATTGTATTTATCCTCACCCACTTATGTGTGTGGATATTTCTTTTTATTTATTTAGATATTAGGAGATATTATCTAGTTGTTAGGTATAGTTCTTTCCTTGATCTATGGTATTGACTAGTTCTTTCCTAGATCCTTGATGTCTAGTTCTCTCATAAATCTATGGACTTGACTAGTTCTTTGATGACTAGTTCTTTCCATGATTTATGGCTTGATCTACGACCTTGACTGGTTCTTAGATTGTTATTCCTTGCCTATATAAGCAAGGCCCATTCTCATTGTATTTCATTGAGTTCCATAATAATATATGATATTGCTGCTCATTTGTTTGCAAAGGTTTATGTAAAGTTATTCTGTGCAAATTGCTTTCATCTTATTGATCGTGATGTTTGATTAGCATCTGTGTTCTTGGCTTGGAACGATTTGGTTATCGTTCCTTTTATGGTATCAGAGCAGGAGATTGCTGTTTCATCTGTGTTCTGGTCTTGGCACGATGGTATCGTTATTACATGTTCCTTTTATGGTATCATCATGAGCCAATACCCTCCCACACGATGGAGCCGGGATTGCATATTTGACTGGTAATTTCCTGGGAGGTCACCCATCCCAGAACTACTTTGGGGGTGGTGCGCTTTGGCTGGTATTAGAGCTACTTGCCGTCATCCATCTGTGTTCTTGGCTTGGCACGATCTGCTTATCGTTCCTTTTATCCATCTGTAAGTTTCACTTTGCAAACATTTTTTTTCTATATTCATATATTCAAGATTTATCCATATTTTATTGTTATGCAAGCTTCTATGAAAAACAGAGGCTTCCATTGGATCCGGGAGGTGAAAAAACTCTAAGATCGATTGTAAAGTTGACCATTTTGGGAGGCAGTCATTTTTTTTGGTTTTTTTGTTGTGCAAGAAAGGTACTGATTCACCTCGGGATTATGCCAAGCTAAAAAAGAAATCTAAATTGGGTTTTGTTGGGTTCGATTTTCTGGGTTTTTTGTTGATCATACTATTCTGAGTTTTGCAGAATGACGTTTCTGCAAGGACAAAACTTTCCAAATTTTTTGGCAGGGTACCAGGATGACCAGATCAGATTTTGCTATTTCGGGAAAGTGTGTCTTTGCTATTTTGGGAAAGCAAGGTCATTTTCAACACAGTCAATTTTAACTAGAAGAAGCAGTTGGATGTGACTTTCTCAAAAACCAGCGACACACCCCAAAATAGCAAGTTGCACACACCCATTGAAATCCTTAGCCCCTGGTCATATGGTATGGTCATCCCTTTCATTTTATTTGTGTGGTGAAGGCAAGAGCATTTTATTCTATTTTAGTGGAAACTAAAATAAATAGCAGAGCATAATATTGAAAAGCTTGTAACTTTTGATCGGTAACTCGGTTTTGAGTGCCATTTTTTGCAAAAGTGTGTGTTTTTTATGCTCTTTCCATTGGAAATATTTATTTTGAGAATACACTATAATTATAAAGTGCCATATTGTAACACACACTCATTATAAAGTGCCAAAATCTAGGGGGCTCTTGTTGCATTGCTTGGGGGTCTTGTTGCATTGCTTGGTTCTTGCATTTCTTTTGGTGATTTTTTGAGGATGGCATCTACTTCTACATTAGATCATGTTGAGCCATTAACAACACATAATTACCACATATGGAAACCAAGAATGGAAACAATAATTAAGTGGAAAGGATTATGGGCTTTAACTTCTTAAAGAACAACCAGTGTTCACTAGAGAATATGAGAAATTTCAGTACCAGTGCAAATTTGATGAGTGTATGGGTTTGATAGGAACTTATGTAAGTGACAGTCTTTTATTTCATTTGGAAAAGTGTGACTCTCCTTTCAAAATATGGGAGAAATTGGAGGATTTATTTGGTAAGGTGGATCATATGAGAGCCATGCAACTTGAAATTGAGATCACCTCTCTTAATCCTGAAGATTTTCCAACAATTATAGACTATCTTACCAAGTTCAAGCATTTGTTGACACAGTTGAAGGGGAGTGGAAGAGATAAGAAAGATGAAGAGTGTGTTTACTTGATTCTATCCAAGTTGAGAGGACCATTCCAAATTTTTGCTTCTACCTTTTTCTCTAGCATGGATGCCTTAGGTGACACCTTCAAAATGCCTAACTTAGAAACATTTTGTGAAAGACTTACTAGGGAAGAATCCAAATTATCTCACCTTGAGTCTTCCACCTCTCAAAAGGCATTAGTTGCATCTAATCCTAAGGGCAAGGGAAAACCAAATAGTAAAACCAAATCCACACCTTCTCCATCTCAAAATGCTCCTAAACCCAAAGAAAACAACTCAAAACCCAAGGAGTCTTCTAAATCCAAGAATAAGTCTAGCCGTTCATGCTCTTTTTGTGGGGGTAGTAATCATGAAGAAAATAGGTGTTATAAGCGAATGCAAGCCTTAGAGGATGCAGTCAAGAAACACAAAATTTATATCTCCACTCCACCTCCTTCTAATCAGCATGGAAAAGCACTTAATGTTGTTGGAAGATCTCAGTCACCACTTGCAGACAATTGGGTTATAGATTCTGGTGCTTCTCATCACATGACTTCTTCCAAGGAGTCTTTTGTTTCTCTAGGTTTGAGTTCTACTTCCAAAATTGAGGTTGGAGATTCTTCCTTTCTTTCTGTTGAGGGAAAAGGTGATATACAACTTGATGGTGGAAATATCCAAGATGCACTATATGATAACATCACTACAAACTTTATGTATATCAAATTTGTCATTCTGGTCAAGGGAAAACAGTGACTTTTACACCACATCAGAAGTAAGAACTTTGTTGGAGCCTTTTTCACTTTTTGCTCAGGGTATTGTTGATCATAGTTCAAGACTATATCACTTTGAAGGTTTTGATGACACTTCTTCTATAGGGACAGGATTGGTTTCTCATTCAGATTCAAAAAGTAAGCTTTGGCATGAAATATTTGGACATCTCAATTACAGATATTTGAAAGACTTGAGCACTCATGGTATGGTAGATGGTCTTCCTAGAGTTTCTTGTCTTGAGGGAGTTTTTCATGGTTGTGCATTAGGGAAACAACACCAAGATCCTTTTCCGAAGAATTTGTCTAAGAGAGCTTCTTCACCACTTGAGCTTGCGCATAGCGACTTGATGATTTTCCCTACCCCATCTTTCAATGGAGCTAAGTATGCACTTACATTTATTGATAATTTCTCGAGGCGTACTTGGGTTTATTTTCTCAAGTACAAAAGTGATGTTTTTTCACACTTCAAAGTCTTCAAGGCTTTGGTCAAGAAACAATCTTCTAGTAGCATAAAGAACCTTCGCACTGATAATGGGGGGAAGTACTTCAGCAATGAGTTTTCTAAATTTTTAGAAACTCAAGGCATTATTCACCAGCATTTTGTTCCTCATACTCCACAACAGAATGGATTAGCAGAAAGGAAGAATAGAACTTTGAAGGAAATGGCTAACTGTATGATGCATTCTAGAGATATACCTCCTATCTATTGGGTAGAAGCAGTTAATTGTGCTAACTATATTCAGAATCACACACCACACAGAGCACTTGAGCATTTGACTCCAGAGGAAGCTTGGTCCAACACTAAGCCAGATGTCTCATTTTTTCGAGTCTTTGGGAGCCATGCTTGGGCCTTTGTGCCAAAGAAGAAAAGGAAAGCTTTGGATAAGAAGAGTAAACCCTTGATCTTTGTAGGGTATTGTGAGGACATGAGAGCTTATCATCTTTTAGATCCTGATACACATGATGTTATTTTTGAACACATGTTCAGTTTGATGAGCATTTCACTCCTCATGATTCTTCATCTTCTTCCATTCCTTCTTCTTCTTCATCTCATCTTGAGGATCCTTTCTTTGAGGAGATTGATGAGGAGGTTATAGATGTGTTGAGGATCCTATTCCCACTGATGTTGTCACTATGCCTAAGTGGGCTCGTACTACAGTTTCTGAGGCAACACCTTTCATAGAGGATCTTCCACCCACTAGGCATCATCACACACATTCTACAGGTTCTGGACTTTTGTGTCAGGTAGTTTCTGAGGATCCACAGTCTTTTTCAAAGGCTCATGGGATATAGGAGTGGGATGATGCGATGACAGCTGAGTATTCTTCTTTGATGAAGAATCATACTTGGGATTTGGTATCTCTTCCTAAAGGAAGAAATATGGTTAGGTGTAAGTGGGTATACCGAACCAAATATGTAGCTGATGGGTCCATTGACAAGTATAAGGCTCATCTTGTTGCAAAGGGTTTTTCACAAGTTGAAGGTATTGATTACTCTGAGACTTTTGCACCCGTTGCCAAGATGGATTCTGTACGCCTTGTACTTGCTATTGCTGCATCACAGGGGTGGCCCGTATACCAGATGGATGTGAAGAGTGCCTTCTTACATGGAGATCTACAAGAGGAAATATATATGGAGCAGCTGACTAGATTTGTTCAGGATTCTTCTCTTGTTTGTAGGCTCTGAAGGTCTCTCTACGGTCTCAAACAAGCCCCTCGGGCTTGGTATGAGAAGATGGATTCTTTTCTTCTATCTACTGGTTTTGTTCGTTGCCACTCCGATCATACAGTGTATCTCCAGCATGTCGGTGAGGATATTGTGATACTTGTCTTGTATGTTGATGATCTGTTACTTACTGGCAACTCTTCTTCCCACATTCAGAGTATTCAGAGGGCTCTTTCTACACAGTTTGACATGACAGATCTTGGGCTATTGCATTATTTCCTTGGTTTGTAGATTTCTCAGACAGATTTAGGGATTCATTTGAGTCAGCAAAAGTACACCCATGATCTTCTTAGGCGCTTTGATATGGCTGATTGCAAGCCAAGTCCATCTCCTTTTCAGTCTGGAGTTACTCTTACATCCACATGTACCACACCACTTTGTGATCCTACATTGTATAGGCAGTTGGTTGGGAGTCTCATGTACTTGACCCATACTCACCCTGATATTTCATTTGTAGTAGGGCTTGTATCTCGGTTTGCACATTCTCCTCATAGTAGTCACTGGCAGGCTGCTAAAAGGATTTTGCGCTATTTGCATGGCACTTCCCACTTTGGCCTACACTACACTAGGGGCTCTACTCAGTTGGTTGGGTATACAGATTCAGATTGGGTAGGTTCTATTGATGACAGGCGTTCCACTTCTGGCTATCTTTTTGTCTTGGTTCTTCTCCAGTTGCTTGGGCATGCAAAAAGTAACAGGCTATTGCACTTTCATCTTCAGAGGCAGAGTACAGGGCAGCAGTTACAGTGAGTCAACAGATTCTTTGGCTTCACCAGTTATTGACAGAGTTTGGATTCCCACAGGATTCACCGACTGTACTTTGGTGTGACAACCAAAGTGCAATTCACATTTCTCGCAACCCAGTTGAGCACCAGCGGACCAAGCATATCGAGATACACATCCACTTCATTCGGCAGCACATTCAGGATGGAGTTCTTTGCTTGGAGTACCTTCCGACTCAGTAGCAGGTTGCAGACATCTTTACGAAGCCTTTTGCATCACCTCGCTACCTTGAGTTGCATGGAATGCTTGGGGTTTCGGAAGTTGTTCTTGGGGGGTGTTCGTGAGAACATCTTCCTTCTTCTTCTTCTTTCTCTTTCCTTATAGCAGGATTCTTTCCTTCTTTTGGTTGAGATTTCTTCATGGATATATTGTACATGAGTACCTCATCAGGCCTAGTTACCGGGACTCATACTGTGGACATGCCACTTCTATTTTGGCCCCTAGCTTCACTTGAGGGGGGTGTTAGAGTAGGTATTTACCTTAGCTCATGTTCACCTAGGTACATTATTTACCTTTATTGTATTTATCCTCACCCACTTATGTGTGTGGATATTTCTTTTTATTTATTTAGATATTAGGAGATATTATCTAGTTGTTAGGTATAGTTCTTTCCTTGATCTATGATATTGTATGATCTATGGTATTGACTAGATCCTTGATGTCTAGTTCTCTCATAAATCTATGGACTTGACTAGTTCTTTGATGACTAGTTCTTTCCATGATTTATGGCTTGATCTACGACCTTGACTGGTTCTTAGATTGTTATTCCTTGCCTATATAAGCAAGGCCCATTCTCATTGTATTTCATTGAGTTCCATAATAATATATGATATTGCTGCTCATTTGTTTGCAAAGGTTTATGTAAAGTTATTCTGGTGAATTGCTTTCATCTTATTGATCGTGATGTTTGATTAGCATCTGTGTTCTTGGCTTGGCACGATCTGGTTATCGAGTTTTCCTATTATAACTCGGTAAACAGGTCAACAGGGAGGTCTCCTTATGATGGGGGTCCTAGATCTGATTGTGTTACCTAGTGAAGATAAAATTAGTGATGATGTAGAATCATTTGTAAAACATATTCTACATTTGCAGTATGAAGTGAGGGAAAAGTTGAAAGTTAGTAATGCACAATATAAAGTAGTTGTAGATGGAAGTAGGAGAGTAAGTGTTTTCAAAGAACATGATATGGTGATGGTTCATATTAGAAAGGAGAGGTTTCCAAAAGGGACATATAATAAACTATAGTATAAGAAGATTGGGTTGTTTAGGATTTTGAAAAAAATGAGTGATAATGCCTACAAGGTGGAATGTGATGTCATTTGTGATATCTAATCCACCCAGTACATTCATGAGGTTGATGAATAGAGTACTCTGAGAATACAATGGTAAGTTTTTTGTTGTCGATTTTGATGATATTCTAATATTCAGTGAGATAGTGGAAGGACACTTATTACATATGAAATTATTGTTAGACTTGTTATTTTAAGAGAGTCTACATGAAAACTTAAAGAATTGTAGATTTCTTCATAAGAGTCTTGTTTTTTGGGGGTTATTCATATCAGAGGATGGGTGAGGAAAAATTAAAGATGATTTTAGAATGGTTTATTCCAAGGTATGTGATAGAGGTTCGTAGTTTTCATTGATTGGAAAATTTGTATAGGAATTTTATGAGGAATTTCCCTAGCATTTTTGCACCCATAAAAAACTTTACAAAGGGGAAGGAGTTTGTATTGACCAAGTGTGTCAACAACAAATAGTTTTTAATTTTTGAAGAAGAAAGTATCTGAAGCACATGTTTTGTTATTTCTAGGTTTTAGCAAGGTATTTGAGGTTAACTCGGATGCCTCACATGTCAGAATTGGAGCTATGTTGAGTCAAGAAGGACAACCTATGGCATTATTCAGTTAAAATATAAATAAAGTTAAGAGGAAATATTCTACTTATGATGTGGAATTTTTGTTATTGTTCAAGCATTAAGGAACTAGAGACATTACTTGGTAGCTAAGGAATTTTAACTCTTTACTAACCATGAAACCTTGAGGTATGTAAACACATAGAAGAAAATAAATAGTGGGCATAAAAAAGTGTTTCAATTTTTGCAATAATATTTAATTTTTTCTTAAATTATAAGTCGGGTAAGTAGAACCATGTTGTTTATTGCTTGAGTAGGCATGTAGAAATTTTGACAACAATCGAAAATGAATTAATATGGTTTGAGGTAGTTAAAGGAATTATATGAAGTTGATCTAAATTTTAGGGATTTTTTGAGACAACTTAAGGACCCTACAGTAGGTAGTGGTTCTTACATATAATTATTTAATGCAGGATGGTTATTTATATAGGGGAAATAATTATGCATCATTGTTAGTTCAATGAGAGAAAATATCATAAAATAATTACATTTTAGTGGGTTGGCTGGACACTCTGGTATAAGTAAGAAAATTTCTCTTGTTGTAGAAAAGTATTAATGGCCAAAGGTAAATAGGGACATAAGTAGGATTGTAGCAAGATGTAGAGTGTGCCAAATTGCTAACGACAATGCAGAGAATACTAGATTGTATATGTCATTACTTGTCCCTACAGAGCCATGGATTGAGTTAAGTATGGCTTTTGTGCTAGGACTTCCTGACAAACAGTGAGGGAATGATTCTATCATTATAGTGGTTGATATATTATCTATGATTACACATTTCATTTATTGTAAAAACAAAAATGATGCTTCCACATTTGCAGATTTGATTTTTTTCAGAACTGGTTATATTGCATGGAGTTCCAAGAACAATCACTTGAGATCAAGACACGAAGTTTTTGAGTCACTTTCAGAAGACTGTTTGGAGGAAATTCGTGAGACAAATATATTTCATTATTTCATATCACCCCTAGACTAATGGGTAGATGAAAGGAGTGAACAATGCTTTGGAAATCTCTTGTGTTGCATAGTTGCAAAAAAGCCAAAACAATGTCACTTAGCTTTACTGTAAGCTGATTTTTCTTATTATAGCTCGGTAAATCGGTCAACAGGGAGGTATAATTATGATAGGAATCCCAAGGGGGTCCTAGATCTGATTGTGTTACCCAATGAAGATAAAACTAGTGATGATGTAGAAGCATTTGTCGAACATATTCTACAGTTCCAGGATGAAGTGAGGGAAACATTGAAAGTTAGTAATGCACAATATAAAGTAGTTGCAGATGTCAGTAGGAGAGTAAGTGTATTCAAAGAAGGATATATGGTGATGGTTCATATTTTAAAGGATAGGTTTCCAAAAGGGACATATAATAAACAATAGTATAAGAAGATTGGGCCATTTAGGATTTTGAAAAAATTGAGTGATGATGCCTACAACATGGAGCTACCTTACAACTTTGCTATCTCATCAGTTTTTAATGTTTCTGACTTATTTAAGTTTCTAGGTCATGATGAAATTTGTTTGGAAGAGAAATAAATAAATTGGTAACAACATATACTGAAGAAGAAACAGAAAAGGGTAATGTGTGTCTTAGACTAGAAGACAGTCACTACTAGACATGGGAGTTACAATAGATATTTGGTGCAAAGGGAAGGTTTTCACCAGGAAGAAAATACTTTGAATCCTGAGTAGGAGCTGAATAAAATTGAAAATGTAAAATTAGATGAATTTCACCAACTGTATTTGCAAGATCGGAATTATTTTCAACCAGGCGAGAATGATACGGGAGCATATCCTGTGAAGGCCATAAATTTTGATCTAAGCATTGGATCGTCTTGAAATTTTCCAAGGTGGTAGATATTCATTAGTATTATACTGTGGCTAACATTTCCTATTATGTTATGGCCATTCTGACATATTTTTGAGGCCGAATTCCTTCATCTAGTGGTCTGGAATTGGCTCCAGATGTTTTTTTCACTTTTAACTAGGTTTTAAAGTTTAAATAACTTTTTTTTCTTTTTAGAATAACTCAAAATTTTGCATGAGCATTAATTTATGAAGGAATATTTGGCACAAAAATTTAGGCATCCATATGAGGTGTTTTTATTGTAGGTAATTTTTTTCATTTTTGGGGTTTTAGAGTAGATATGAAATAAAAGGAAGAGCGTAATTGTGTAAAAGATTAGTGTGGAATCTGGAATGATAAGAAAGCTATTTTGAAGCTTCTGATTTTATTTACAAACTATTTTTTTGTGTTTTGGAGGTATTTCAAACTCTTGCAGCTGGATCCACATCAACTATAATACTATTAATGTCAAATCCCAAGTTTCTACCAAGTTGGTGATTCTATCTCAATGAATACTTGAGAATAAATACATAAAAAACCAAATATTTAATATTATCATTTAGGGTTCTAACTTTTTTAGGAATTCATTCAAATGTTTTATCTATCACCTTATATTTTTTTACTTCTTTGTTACAGGAGACACCTTGAGAGGTAAAGACTCCCAATTGGGAGCACATAAAAAACCAAATATTTAATATTATCGTTTAGGGTTCTAGCTTTTTTAGGAATTCATTCAAATGTTTTATCTATCACCTTATATTTTTTTACTTCTTTGTTACAGGAGACACCTTGAGAGGTAAAGACTCCCAATTGGGAGCATGACCAACATGATTTGGAATAGATCTAGCATAGAGAGTGGCCACGAGCTCGAGATGGGTTGAGATGGATCATATCTGATGTCGAGGTATAACTTGTTGAAAAGTGTCAAACAAGTCTCAAAGGGTAACTTCAATTCATGACTTGCAATGTAGCGTGTCGAGTAGGCTCTATGGGGGCCATGTTGGTGCCAAAGGGTGGGATGGGTTTATAATGGACTTGGTCCAAATCACTCATATCAATTCGAGCTCGGTGTGTAGACAAGTTATGGGCCAAGATTGTTGGATTAGCTCAATTTGTATGCAACAACAAAGGAGTTTAAGGAAAAGGTAGTTAGGGGTTGCTTTCAGTAAAAATAAAGGTTGAATCACTTGAGGGGCTCACACATTATGACCCTTGTAAAGAAGACCTTATCTGAGTTACTCCCTAATGCAAAGTTTGATTGGACTTATCCAAGATGGAAGAATGCAGGGAGGAGGAGAGGAGTTCTTTGTACAGGAGGTGAATAGGCATAGATAACCTTCTTTTTCCATTCAAATAACCCCTCCAAGTAATCATTGGTATATTTCTCTAACCATTTTTCAATAGCAGTGATGTGGAGACCAATAAGAATAGTTATGCTCAAGATAATGTGCCTCAACTATATGCCTAAGGAGTTGAGAAAGAGGGTTGTCAACAGATTCAACGAGGATTATGAAGGGTGAGTGGATTTAATGGAGTAGTTTAATTTGGTAATACATCATTTGTGTTTAGTAGATCTGAATGCATATTGTGCACAAGGTAAAGCTATTGGCTCTTAAATTTGACCAAAAATATCTCGATATATCTGTTGCTGACATAGTTAGTGTGGGTGTTTCAATGTATAGATGCACATTTTCTTTAATTTAATTGGAAAAATATAATTCAATGCATTTTACTAGTTAAAATTTTCATGGGTTTTAATTTTATTGGTTGAATTCTGAACGAATTTTTATTGAAATGATAAGAATTTAAATGGGTTTTAGTTTTAGCACTAAAATCCAAGTAAAAGCTAAAGTTATTTATTTTATTATTTACAATTTTTTTCATAATGATTTTTATAAGAGATTCCAGTGACCCACACTCAGTTTGATGGTTTTTATGTGTTTATTGATTTGCATGTCTTCTCGTCTAATTTCAATTGTTTGTTTATGCATTTATTTATTAAATTTATTTAATAATTAGTTTAGTTATCATGTTTTTTACAAAATTAGAATATTGCAAAGTTGGGCTTTCATTACATCATAATTTGATTATTTTAACAGTTTAAATGCATCTCAATTTTCACCATTTTGATTGAGGGGTCATTTTGTTTGAATTACTAAATTTTTCCTTTAAGGTGTCAATGAACTTGTACTTGATTTAATAAAACACATAGTTTCTCATTTAAAAAATTATTCTTAATTTTAGTGACATGGATACTTGATTAATTTTTGTCTTATGAAGTATAAAACATTCATACTACTTTTCATTATAATAAAATTCAAACCAGCCCTTCAAAAATAATCTGTGATGGGGACATTGAAGGTGACAATGAGTAAGATTTATTTCCTATATTTATCAAAGAGATAACTCCCTCAAAAAGGAAGGATGTCTATTACCCTTCAAATTTGATACCTGATGGGGTCGTTGAAGGTGACAATACTGGAGGTTTGTTTCAATTGAACTCCAAAATTAATGGTCAGGTTTGTTTATTATAGAGATAATTCTCTCAAAAATAATCTGTGATGGGGACATTGAAGGTGACAATGGTAAGATTTACTTCCTATATTTAATCAAAGAGATAACTCCCTCAAAAAGGAAGGATGGCTATTACCCTTCAAAATCCTGATGGGGTCGTTGTCAGGTATTAATTATAAAATATTCATATATTTATGATAGAGATAATTGTCTCAAAAATAATGGAGGTTTGTTTCATATATTTATTATACAGATAATTCTCTCAAAAATAATCTGTGATGGGGACATTGAAGGTGACAATGAGTAAGATTTATTTCCTATATTTATCAAAGAGATAACTCCCTCAAAAAGGAAGGATGGCTATTACCCTTCAAATTTGATTCCTGATGGGGTCGTTGAAGGTGACAATAAGGTTTGTTTCATATATTTATGATAGAGATAATTCTCTCAAAAATAATGGAGGTTTGTTTCATATATTTATGATACAGATAATTCTCTCAAAAATAATCTGTGATGGGGACATTGAAGGTGACAATTAAGATTTTATTTCCTATATTTATCAAAGAGATAACTCCCTCAAAAATATTTCCATATATTTATCAAAGAGAGAACTCCCTTGAAAATGAAGGGCGGCTATGATTTGGTCCTCAAATATGAAGGGCGGCTATTAATGGGTAGGTTACTTGCTAAATGTAATTAAAACTTTATAATCAGATAAGAATACTAGTTATTAATTGGCGAAAGAATATCTCACTAACCTCCTCTGGGACTGTATAAATATATCCCGTGGTCATTACAAAATGCAGCGTAGAAGCATCGATCGATTTGCAATCTCGGTATGTCCGACGAGATCTGTTTATACTCATCTTTGTATAGTATATGAGAAATAATACTTCGTTAACTGCAATTTTGTTGAGGTTTGAATGCAGATATATACTAGCTAACGTTAATTGAGATTGCTGTTTGTTAAATGTTTATATGCAGAAGAGAAGATGGATACTGTGTACAAGTACAAAATAAGCGTGACACTGTTAGTAATTATGTTTGCATTTAATGTGGCGATGGTCATGGCGGATCCGACATGCAGTCCGAGTGGAAACTTCTTTTGCAACGCTGGAAGATGCTGCAGCAAGTTCAACTGGTGCGGCAGCAGTGCACAGTACTGCGCCAAGGGAAATTGCATTGCTCAGTGCTGGCCCGGGGTCTCGGCGCTTACTCAAATTCTCGCCGGAAGAAATCTTACCTCGGCCAACCTCAATAATCCATGACATCCTTCCTACTTCACTCTACGGATCCATCCATCTATCACAATTTGTTTGTAAACACCTAATAAATAAGGATGGTAAAATATAGCTGCTACTAATATATCTCTAATGTATCTTATTACCAGTGTTCAATAATAATGTTCCATGTCTCTTATGTACTTTCTACAATGGTTCAATTTGTGCACTTACATATAGGTATATATATCTTATAAACGGGCCTTATTCAGGGCTTCTATAGATTCAATAGGTTATAAACTAGCAATTGCACCAAAAGTGTACAATGTGAACGCTAATAGGCAGGCACACAAGAGAGGTTGACTTTGGAGGCAGTGATGAGGAAGTGTATGTTGAAGAGAGTGGAATGTTATGCACGAAAAGAGAATAACAAATGGAGGAGATCATGGTTCATGATGGAAGAAACTGAAATTGTTGCCGATGAAAGAGTGACAGAAAAAAGCATAGGAGCACGAGTAGCTCAATCTCAATTGTGTTTGCCACGGAAAATAGATGTCCACCTGCCACGTCCACGAGATAACAATGAATGATATAAGTTTCTAAATGGTACTATTATGCTCCCAGGAAACTAAATGTTTTCCATAATATTATGTTTGTGGACTTAATTTACTTTATCAGAATTTCATGATTTAATTATTTTTCTTTTCACTTTCTCTTATACATTATATTTCGGAAAAACTAGAAAATTGTGAAGAAACATACACTAACTATACTCCCACCAAACAGAGGAACTATAAAGCGACATATATTTGCTGGAAAACGATGTGGATTATTTGATGGCAATACACAATACTATGAGTAAAAAAAATACTGAGAGGAAGTCTAGTTACCCTATCTTCAACATTGTTGGCTTCCTCCAAGCACTGTAATCTCCATAACATGGTAGGAGGATGGCCATTAGCAACTGAACTAGTGTATTTATTATAGCTTTGTGTAAATAACAAGGTCTATACTTTAACATTAAAAAAAAAAAAATGTTAAACAATCAATGCGGTAACTGAAATAATCATGGAGAATGGTAGAATTAAGGTTTGGAAGCCAAAAACAGCAAGGTTGAATTGTAGTAAGAAAACAACTTGAAACAAAACGGGGATCACACTGTAATGTGTATTCTAGGATATTTTTGGATGCGATAAGGAATTAAAGACAAATGTATCACCTCCAAACGAATTTTCAAATGGAGGGATGGCTTGAAAACAAGTCCAAGATTCATTTTCACTCTTAAAAATATCTTTCATTTTTTTTTCTTTTGGAGGTAAGTCCAACATGTTTTCGCCATCAAGTTAAGAGCAATCTGCAGTAAAAAATTCCAATGAAGGGTGAGAAAATTAAACATTCCTCAACAAAACACATTGTAAATTTGGCAAGTACAGGTTTTTCAAGAAACAATCTTGCTATTGATGGCATTAAAAATCAGTATGTTGCACAAGTTTACAAGCCCTCAAAATGATTCTTATAAATGGAAAACATAAAAAATGTCGAGAGCAACTACGGAAGAGCCTATCCATCACAGATGTTTTCATGGGTTGACTGGTCAACGACCAATAGGTTGCTTACCACTTTTTTAGGGTGGATTTATCAGTGAATGTTGACCAGCCAGCCTATGCAAACATATGTCATATTTAGGCTCCTGCAACAACTACATGGTATTGTAGCGCAACACTAGATAAAAGGGATACGTTGTATATAATTAAATTCATCGATTCTGTGAAAACATATGTACCTCGAAGATATAATTCAAATGATAAAAACATTAAGTTTTGAAATGATAAAAGCTTTACCCCATTAATTATATCAAAATTTAATTAGTTATGCTATTATATTTTTTTCAAATAAAAAATTACATCCAAAATAATAGTCTTGAATGAAGAATTTTACAATCCATGAAAAGAAAAAACTCAATAAGACATACAAATTCTGTTGTGGAGCATTATAATATAGATATGATGATGAGATAGATAGAGATTTAAATAACATCTACGAGATGCTAGAAAATATCAGAAGTCAAACCTTCAAAATAGTTGATCTAATTACCCTCAAACATTTAACTGAATGGTGAAATATCTTCCAATATTTGGTCAAATTACTCATGAGAGATTTTGCAAACTAGAAAAAAGAATGTAAGAATTAGATAAATTACTAGTAATCTTCTGATTATAGGGTGCATCCACTCATTGCCCTCCATGAGTAACTGTAAGGTAAAGCCAAAAGAAAAAACAATCATTCCTAGCCACATGGGAGAAAACCAAAGATTTCTAAAAAATGGTGCAGAACAAGGGATTCATGCTTGACTAATATGCATCTTTGTTGATTTTCAGCTTTGTTGTGTGAAATATGTAGTTTACCTTGTTCAAATCAAAGTGACCCAAAAAAAGGGTTCCGTGGACTGAGATTCTGGTTGCTGACTAGTTGGTTAGAATTTAGAAGAATCGCTACCGAGAAAAAGATGCATATAGAAAAAACAATTTTAACAAAGTTTCATCAATTAAGATTGTGGTTCATATTTTGATGAACTCTAATTTTGTCATCACACTTGTAAAATTCCACCATACAAATGGAGATGGAAAAATGCATATTCTGCTACAGCCAAGGCTCTTACTATACCATTGGTGTAGAATGGAAAATCCTTGTAAATGAGCGAACCGAATATGCCTAACCAAGGGGTGAAAAGTGGCAAATCTGGGAGTAGGAATGCATTTTTTATAACAACCGCAATTGACATGGAACCTAATAAGTAAATCCCCAACCCATTACAGTGTGAATTTTTCTTGGAATAAGGAAAAACGCTAATAAAGGACTTCCCACCATACTTGAGAGAACTAATAGCTTAAGATATATAGGGTAGAGTATGAAAATCTGCTCAAGCTTCATGAGGTAAAGCTTTGATAAAGGGATATGAAATCCACTAAAATTAATTATTGACATAGCCACAGTCACAAAGTAAAATAGCATCTCAAGTAGAATTAGAGGCATCTTAAGAGCATACCTACAAGGTAAACCTTTTTAAAAAAATGCATATTCAATACTTAAAGAATAAGATGATTTATTATACAATAGTAGTAAAGCTTTCCTTACCCCATTGTCTGGAAGCTTTGCTCATGCCAAGAAAGACTTAGGGGTAGAACAGACCATGACCACTAATACCATGGCTTCAACCAAGGAACAAAAGGAAAAATAATAATAGTGTTTGGTCAACAAGGTAGAAGCCATTTCAACTTCAACTCTGTAAAATACAACAAATCACATCACTGTTTAACTCAACATACTTTGTCAAATTACTCCTGCAGTCTTAACTGGATGTGGGAACATGATATATACATGAAAAGAATTATTTCAATGTTGTGTATTTTTTTATCCAACATTTGAAATCGCTGCATAGAAGAGAGTGTTTGAGAGGTAAAATATGGTGCGGTTGAAACCTTGTCTTTGTTTGATAGAATTTTTTGTCCCCAGTTGGCATAAAGTAATTTTTTTCTTCTTTCTCTAATTCATACAAGCCTAAATTTTGTTGTGTGTCATGAAATTTACCTCTAACAAATAAACAACATTGGCAATAAAAAATTTAAAAATCTCCTAAAGTCTCCTGATGAACTGGTTAATCCCTAATAATAGGTGGTCCCAACACTATATAGTTTATGACATTACTAGAGAATCTAAGAAGAACCTTAATGTAAATGTAGTTCCCACTTCCCTTTGACACCTTTTGATACAAACCATGACACTGTTGATTATATCAGGGACATTATTATAGTTTTGATTTGGTATGATGCTAGATGTTCGATCATGGATTATTGTTGACTTTGATTCTTATATGATGCATGATAATTATTCGAGACATTTTTTATATATTTATGTTGATAAACTATTTGACATGGTTATATTGTAGATGTTGTTCAGACTTATGATAATTGGATATTTTGATTAGACCTAGAAAATGAAAATTGGATTAAAATTGATGATGATATAGTTTTTAATGAACTTTAAGTGATATTTTTGTTTGTCTTGATGATTGTGGTGATTCACATATATATTAATAATCTTGAAATTATATTTATATTCATTTGGATGTTCTGATATGGCCATGATGCCGAAGGATGTATTTGTATTTTGCAGGTTTAAAATATCACAACAAACATCGGGGGATTGGAGACCAACCACTTTGGAATTCTAGATGAATTCAACAAGGTCATCATGGCAACCATGTTTGTTTGTGTGTGTTTTTTTGTGTTAGGGATTCCCATGGGGGGGAATCACCTTTAAATGCGACCAAGGGATTTTTATGTATCTTCTTTTACTTGGACCCTTAGTTTATTTTTGCATGTGTTTATTTTGTGGTGCATTGACCCTTTCATTGGTAGTTAAATGGTTGTAAATATTATGGGTAATCATGTTGTAAAGTTAATTAATTAAAAAGGTATCATGAGAATGTAATTAATATGGTTGTTGGTTATGATTTAAAGTGTTGTAAGAATGAGTAAGTAATGTGTAAGTAATATGTAAATGATGTGCAAGTTAACTTTTTCTTGTGAAACACTCCACCTTCTTAGAAATTTGAGTTTTTCCTTGGGGGCTGATTTTGGAGGCTTGTGGGAAGAAATCTTACCTCGGCCAACCTCAATAATCCATGACATCCTTCCTTCTTTACTCTATGGATCCATCCATCTATCACAATCGTTTGTAAACACCTAAGAAATAAGGATGGTAAAATATAGCTACTACTAATATATCTCTAATGTATCTTATTACTAGTGTTCATTAATAATGTTCCATGTCTCTTATGTACTTGCACGGTCTATAATGGTTCAATTAATGCAATTACATATAGTTATATATATCTTATAAATGGGCCTTATTCAAGGATTCTATAGATTCAATAGGTTATAAACTAACAATTGCACCAAATGTGTACAATGCAAATGCTAATCAATAGGCACACAAGAGAGGTTGACTTTTCAGGCAGTGATGAAGAATTTTATGTTGAAGAGAGTGGAATGTTATGCACGAAATGAAAAAAAATGAGAAAAGAGAATAACAAATGGAGGAGATCATGGTTCATGATGGAAAAAACTAAAATTGTTTCCGGTGAAAGAGTGACATAAAAAAGCATATGAGAACTAGTAGCTCAATCTCAATAGTGTTCGCCACCAAAAATAGCTGTCCACCTACAAAGATAAAATACGGGAAAAAAACACAATTCAAGCGTATGGAATTCCATGTCCATGAGATAACAATGAATGATATAAGTTTCTAAATGGTACTATTATGCTCCGAAGAAAATAAACATCTGGCAAGTACAGGTTTTTCAAGCAACAATATTGCTATTGATGGCATTAAAATCAGTATGTTGCACAAGTTTACAAGCCCTCAAAATGAATCTTATAGATGGAAAAGATAAAAACTGTTGAGAGAAACTACGGAAGGGTCTATCCATCACATATGTTTGCAAAGGTTGACTGGTCAATGACCAATAGGTTGATTACCACTTTTTTAGGGTGGATTTATCATTGGATGTTGACCAATCGGCGTATGCAAACATATGTCATATTTAGGATCCTACAACAACTACATGGTATTGTAGCGCATAATGGAAAAGGGATACGTTGTATATAATTAAATTCATTTATTCTGTGAAAACATATGTACCTCGAAGATATAATTCAAATGATAAAAACATTAAGTTTTGGAATGATAAAAGCTTTACCCCATTAATTATTTCAAATTTTTATAAGTTTTTCTATTATATTTTTTTCAAATAAAAAATTCAAAGATACATCTCGAATAATAATCTCGAATGAAGAATTTTACAATCCACGAAAAAGACAAAACTCAATAAGAAATACTAAGTCTTTTGTGGAGCATTATAATATAGATATGATGATGCGATAGATAGAGATTTAAATAACATCTACGAGAAGCCAGAAAATATCATAAGTCAAACCTTCAAAATTGTTGATCTGATTACCCTCAAACATTTAATTGAATGGTTAAATATCTTGCAATAATTGGTCAAATTACTCATGAAAGCTTTTGCAAACTAGAACAAAGAATGTAAGAATTAGAGAAATTACTAGTACTCATCTGATTATAGGGTGCATCCACTCATTTCCCTCTATGAGTAACTGTAAGGTAAATCAAAAATAAAAAATAATCCTTCATAGCCACATGGGAGAAAACCAAAGCTTTCTAAAAAATGGTGCAGAACACGGGATTCATGCTTGAATCATATGCATCTTTGTTGATTTTCAGCTCTGTTTTGTGAAATCAGTAGTTTATCCTGTTCAAATCAAAGTGACCCAAAAAAAAGGTTTTGTGGACTGAGATTCTGGTTGCTGATTGGTTGGTTAGAATTCAGAATAATCATTTCTGAACAAAATAAGTGTATGGAACAAACTCTTTTAACAAAGTTTCATCAATTAAGATTGTGGTTTATATTTTGATGAACTCTAATGTTGTCATCACGCTTGTAAAATCCCACCATACAAATGGAGATGAAAAAATGCATATGCTGCTACAGCCAACACTCTTACTATACCATTGGTGTAGAATGGAAAATCCGTGTAAATGAACGAACCGAATACGCTTAACCAAGGGGTGAAAAGTGGCAAAGCTGGGAGTAGGAATGCATTTTTTATAACAATCCCAATTGACATGGAACCTAATAAGTAAAGCCCCCAACCCATTACAGCATGAATTTTTATGGGAAGAAGGAAAAATAGTAATAAAGAACTTCCCACCATACTTGAGAGAACTAATAGCTTAAGATATATAGGGTAGAGTAAGAAACTCTTCTCAGGATTCATGAGGCAAAGATTTTATAAAGGGGGATGAAATCCACTAAAAAAATTATTAACACAACCATGATGACCAAGTAAAATAGCGTCTTGAGTAGAATTAGAGGCATCTCCAGAGTTTATCTATAAGGTACACATTTTAAAAAAATGCATATTCAATTCTTAAAGAATAAAATGATTTATTGTACAATAGTAGTAAAGCTTTCCTTACCCTATTGTTTGGAACCTTTGCTCATGCCAAGAAAGAACCAGGAGTAGAACAGAACATGACCGCCAATACCATGGCTTCAACCAAGGCACACAAGGAAAAGTAATAATAGTGTTTCGTAAACAAGGTACATGCCATTTCAACTTCAAGTCTGCAAAATAGAACAAATCACATCACTTTTTAACTCAACATACTTTGTCAAATTACTCTTGTAGTCTTAACTAGATGTGGGAATAAGATATATACATGAAAAGAATAATTTCATTACTGTGTATTTTGTTTATCCAACATTTGAAATCACTGCATAAAAGAGAGTGTTTGAGAGGTAAAATATGGTATGGATGCAACCTTTTTTTTGTTTGATAGAATTCTTTGTCCCTAGTTGGTATAGAGTAATTTTTTTCTTCTTTATATAATTCATACAAGCCTAAATTTTGTTGGGTGTCATGAAATTTACCTCTAACAAATAAACAACATTGGAAATAAAAAAATTAAAAATCTCCTAAAGTCTCCTGATGAATTGGTTTGTTGGTACCCAAATTGATTCTCCCTCAAAAAGCTGAGTAGCATCACAAGTTTGACAGGAAGTTTAAAGACAGATAGATCATAGTGAGTCATTTTGTAGCTGGGGATTGGATGTAACTGGCCCTTTGTCACTCAGATGTGGAGAACTGGATAACACCTTAAAATGATATGATCTTATCCTAACTATTTTAGGTTGTGCCTTTCAACCAAGGTAAGAGAACCTATTTTGTAGCCTCTGTTATTGAATAATGTTGGTAAATCCTTCTTTTGCACAAATTTTATAGAGAAGACCTTGGGAAAATATGATCAACACACCAAATCTGACTCTCACGAGTTGTCACTTCCAGATTATGGGGATATTTTCAATACAAGGCAAAGGTTACTAAAGACATTTGGAATCCTAATTTTTTCTGCATGTTTTGGTCATAGAAATTGTGCTTTTGTACACACATAGGAAAAACATGGGTAGTACAGGTAGGATTGGTTGTTTTTAAATAAATTTTTTGGTGATAATATCTTGTGTGATTCACGAAGATTTCAATGTAAGATTGCAACAGAAATAAGAAAAAATATTTGCAGACATTCAAAAATGAAGCATACACATTTTTTCTCAGGATTAACAAAGAGTAACTCGAGTTTGATTAAATTCATCACCAGGTGAAAGCTTCTAGAACAATCTCAGAGCTTGTCAATGGTTGTACACTTGCAACCACCTTGACACTATTAAATTTAATACAAAAGAGATAAACAAGTTTCTTAGAAAGACGGGCTTTATCAAGATTTTCTCTTGTGAAAATCAGTTCCAACCTATAACACTCCAACCCTTTACATGAAAAATTCATGCAATTTATAACATGTTACAACAACGTTTTACTCCCAAAAGACAAAAACATTCAATGTACCAGTGCTTGTTAAGATCTCGATCTCGATTCCAAGAATCAGATCTGTAAAAATTTGTCTGGTGCTCAGGGGGGAAAATCTCTTTGAATTTCTTCCACATTCAACTCTTTCATCTGGTAGATCACTCTTCCTCCAATTCGCCAACTACTTCTACCCCTAATCAGTCAAATTTGGTTCTTTGCATGTCCAGGAAGGAAAAAATGGAAGATCAAATCGAACCTGATAGTCAGATCACTTCTTAATGGTAAAATATGTCTCTATATCTTCCTCACAAAATTTAGATATCAAATTAACTCTGCTTTCTACTTGGTGTGTAGTAAATATCAAGAAATCATGAAGACTCGCATCTAAGAGCTGTTTAGAAAAAATGGGGGGAAAATCAAATACAGATGCATAGCTTTCATTGAGCTCTAATTTGAATTTGGGCCATCCACATGGAAGATCAAATTTGAAACGGGCCCAGGGGTTCCTTATGAAATTTTACAACCTTTTGAAAAATGCAAAAAAATCTCATTTTGGTTCACCCCTTCACCTTTGGAAAATGGGCCAGACAGGTGTCCAAATGTGGGTCCCAATGGAAACGCAGTCGCTTTCTTAACTTTAACCAATTTTTTCACAAATGAAAAAAATTATATATTTCCTTTGAATGTCCGTATCTCCGCCGTTGACCCTCCCATCAAATTTTGACTTATCCTTTGTCGGGCTTGCGGGCCATTTTGATAATTTTAACCCTTTTGGTGAGAAGAGGAAAAAAATCCAAGTTTTCCCCAATGGACCACTTCCCCATCCTTTTGACTTTTCAAACTTCCACGTGTTTCAATGGTGCATCTTGGGATGGTTCCCAAAAGTTGAGACCTTGAATGATCGTGGGCTCACCATGTGTCCACGCTCGAAAAAATTTGTTCAAAGTTGAAATCTCAGTGGAAAGAGCCATGTGTCAGGTTCCGAGGTAGTCCCCTTTAGCCGTTGAAAATTCCAAGAAAAATGCAAAGTGAGCGAAAGTGTCCAAGTGTCCTCCTGGTGATTTTTTAAAGTAAAACTGAAGGTCAAGTTTCCAAACTTTCGCGATTCCTCTACATGTCCCAGGTATCTCAAAACCTATTGAAAAAATTCTATGTATGGGAAGACCCAAAGGAAGCCTCCACGTTTCTCCATGGCGCAATTTCAAAATGGTGCCCAAGTGTGGAGACCTTGATTAAGAGTATGCTCACCACGTGTCCCTATCCAACCAAATATTACTAGCTGCATAAAACATTTGTCTAAGTCCAGGAAAAGCAGTAAAAACCTTC
This sequence comes from Taxus chinensis, assembly GCA_019776745.2. Lineage (NCBI taxonomy): Eukaryota > Viridiplantae > Streptophyta > Pinopsida > Cupressales > Taxaceae > Taxus > Taxus chinensis. The sequence goes on from JAHRHJ020003202.1 coordinate 148,960, forward strand.
ACTTGTCTTCCTAGCACAACTCCAAGGCCAAACTAAAAAAGTGAACTTTAAAATGAGTGTCGTTCCTCCACGTGGAATAATTTTTGGGTCAAGGAATCCATAGAATTTTTAGATTACCCTACCTAGCCACGTCCAACCAAAAATGGCCTTGTCTCCTTTTGATGCAGAGATGTAAATTTGAATGGGAAAAACACCTGTAAAACTGTAAAATATAGGAAAACAACCATTTGAGCATAGAAATGAAATTTTCTCCAAGGAAAAACAATTTATAAATGTGAAAAGGCTCAAACACATTCCCTCAAGCTACATCCATTAATTTTTCTTCATGTACATAGAAGAAAATGACATGGAAAACCATTCCGGATTCTGAAAAATGGAAAGAATGGGATAGCCCGAGTTTTATGCCCAATTTATAGACTTTTTTGGATGAATATAGAAATGAGGAATCAACTATAAGTCCATAATTAATCCTTATCCTAGGAAAGGATTTATTAGGGCAACAAAAAGGAAGAAAAAGTCTTTTCAACCACAACACGAGGACATAGAATGTGACAGAGGCCGTAAAATGAGATATTTTAAATGGAAAATGGGGTGAGATTAATCGGAGCACCAACATGATTAATCGGTGATAATAGGAGGTCCCAAAATAGTATAGTGTATGACATTACTAGAGAACCTAAGAAGAACAGTAATGTAAAGAATAAGTAAGCAAAAAATATAGGTTTGTGAGGCTCGCTACAAAATTTTTCATACAATACTAAGCCACTGGTGTCAGCGACGAATAAAATTCTAACTTTAGGGAGAATACTTTTGATATTTAACATAAACATCTCTCCATTGCATAAACCTTTCCTTATTGGAAAAAACAAAATTCCAACATGAGGGGGACTGCTTTTGAGGTGTAACATAAACTACTACCCGATGCATTGGGAGATGGATTCAAATATAGTATGTATAGATGAGGTCTTCCACACTTCTTATTGTTTAGGAAAATTGAAATACCTGACCCAAAAAAGTAATATTTGAAAACTATTTATACTTAGGTCTGACAGAGATTCGGTGTTTGAGAGAAAATTTAAGAGATACTATGCTTGAAAGATCCCTGCATAGTTTTAGAACACTCTCATTAGTTTAAGTGGGGGGAAAAACTACAATAAGAGGTGAGGTGAGATATATAAATATCAGAAGAACAATTCTTCCATCATAAGATAGGAACCCATTATGGAACTTAAATAAACACTTTTAAATCATATTGAATCATTCAAAACAGTTTTTTTACAAATAGTTTAGAATGAAATATATTTTGAAGTGCTGGTTATCATCAAATATTAAGGGTTCTTCTTTATGACTCATAGTTTTGTGCCACCCCAGAAAGTTTAAGGTGTATTGGTTGGGATCGTATATTATGACTTACATACTTGATTCAGACACATTCCAATTAGAAGTGTTGTATCAGACACAATTTCCCAGTTACTTCAATGAGAGTAGGCTAAATCCCTACAATAAATAATTCTTCTTAATATTTGTAATAAGACAATATTTCCATTTAAATTAGGTTTCTTTTACATGTTTTTTCATCGTTACTATGCTTTGTCAATTTACTTCCTGCAGTCTTAATTGATGTGGGAAACATGATTATAATGAAAAAAATTATTTCAATGTTGTGTATTTTTTTATCCAAAATTTGAAATCTCTGCATAAAGAGAGTGTTTGAGAGGTAAAATATTGTGCGTTGAAACCTTTCTTTGTTTGATATAATTTTTTTGTCCCCAGTTGGCATAAAAGTAATTTTTTCTTTCTTTCTCTAATTCTACAAGCCTAAATTTTGTTTTGGTGTCATGAATTTACCTCTATCAAATAAAAAAACATTGGCAATAAAAATTAAAAATCTCCTAAAAAGTCTCCTGATAACTGGTTAAATCCCTAATAATAGGTGGTCCCAACACATATAGTTTTTATGACATTACTAGGAATCTAAAAGAACCTAATGTAAATGTAGTTCCCACTTCCTTGACACTTTGTATACAAACCATGACACTGTTTGTTATATGGAGGGACTATTATATTTTTGATTTGGTATGATGCTATAATTTCGATCATGGATTTGTTGACTTTGATTCTTTATGATGATGATAATTATTCGGACATTTTTTTATATATTTAAGTTGATAAACTATTTGACATGGTTTTTTTTATATTGTAAGATGTCGTTCATACTTATGATAATTGGTATTTTGATTAGACCAGAAAATGAAATTGTCGATTAAAATTGATGTGATTAGTTTTCAATGAAACTTAAAGTGATATTTTTGTTTTCTTGATGATTGTGGTGATTCACATATATATTGATGATCTTGAAATTATAATTTATATTCATTTAGTGTTCTAATATGGCAAGATGTTGAAGGATGTCTTTTATTTGCAATGTTTAAAATATCACAACAAAACATGGGGGATTGGAGACCACCACTTTGAATTCTAATGAATTCAACAAGGTCCATCATGCAACCGTGTTTGTTTGTGTGTATTTTTTTGTTTATGGATCCCTGGGGGGGAAGCACTTAGATGCACCAAGGGCTTTTTTATTTATCTTCTTTTACTTGGACCCTTGTTTTATTTTTCATGTGTTTATTTTTTGGGTGGCATCGACCCTTTTCCATTGGTAGTTAAATGGTTTTAAATATTATTGGTAATCAGTTGTAAAGTTAATTAATTAAAAGGTATCAGAGAAGTAATTATATGGGGTTGTGGTTCTGCTTCCCTTTGTTGTCCGCCTGCGTCCGTCCTGTTCCGTCCATCTGTCCCCTTCTGTTCCCGTTCCCTTTTTTTCTGTGCACCCTTCCCCCTTCTTCGCACTTTGCCTTTTTCCTTGGGTGTCTGCTTTTGGCGGCTTGTGGGAAGAAATATCCCTCGGCCAAAACCGTCAATAATCCATGACAAATCGTTCCTTCTTTACTGCTAATGGATCCATCCATCTTCCAGAATCATTGTAACACCTAAAACTAAGGATTGTAAATAATAGTCTACTACTATTATCCCTTAATGTATCTTATTACAGTGTTCATTAATAATTCCATGTCCTTCTTAATGTACTTGCAACGGTCTAAGGTTCAATTAATGCAATTACATATGTTATATATACTTATAAACAGGCCTTATTCCAGGATTCTATGAGAGTCAATAGGTTTAAAACTAAACATTGCACAACCAAATGTGTACAATGCAAATGCAATGCAATAGCACACAAGAGGGTTGGCTTTTAGTGCAGTGAGCACAGAATTTTTAAATGTTGAAGGAGTGTGAAAGTTCTGCACGAAATGAAAACAAAATGAGAACAGAGAATAACAAATGGAGGAAATCATGTTCATGATGGAAAAACTAACATTGTTTCCGGTGAAGAGTACATAAAATCATATGAAGAACTAGAGCTCATCTCAATATTGTTCGCCACCGAAAATAGCTGTCCACGCTATAAAGATAAAGTAACGGGAAACAACTACAATTCAAGCGTCTGGAATTCCATGTCCATGAATAACAATGAATGATATAAGTTCTAATGGTACTATTATGCTCTGAAGAAAATAAACATCTAAACATCTGCAAGTACAGGTTTTCAATTTCAAGCACACAATTAACTATTGATGGCATTAAAATCAGTATGTGTGCACGGTTACAAGCCCTCAAAATGATCTTTGATGGAAAAGATAAAACCTGTTGAGAGAAACTATGGAGGGTCTAATCCATCACATATGTTTGCAAAGGTCGACTGTCATGACCAATAGGTTGATTACCACCCACCCACTTTTTGAGGGTGATTTATCATTGGATGTTGACAATCGGCGTCTGCAAACATATGTCAATTTAGGATCCTACAACACTACATGGTAAATGTAGCACATAATGTACAAGGGATCATTGTATATAATTAATCATTTATTCCTGTGAAAACCATATGTACCTCGAAGATATCATTCAAATGATAAAAATCTTACCTTACCCCCATTAATTATTTCAATTTTATAAGTTTTTCTTTATATTTTTTCAAATAAAAATCAAGATACATCTCAAATGCAGATTTTAGCAATCCGACGAAAAAGACAAAACTCAATAAGAAATACTAAGTCCTTTTGTGGAGCATGATAATATAGATTGATGGATAGATAGATAATAATTTAAATAACTCTACTAGAAGCCGAAAATAATCATAAGTCAACCTGCAAAATTGTTGATCTGATTAACACTCAAACATTTAATTGAATGGTTAAATATCTTGCAATAATTGGTCTAATTTACTCAATGAAAGGTTTTAACAATTAGAAAAGAATGTACGAATAGAGAAATTATCTAGTACTCAGCTGATTATAGGGTGGCACCACTCATTTCCCTCTATGGTAACTGTAAGTTAATAAAAATAAAAAAAATCCTTCATGAGCCACATGGGAGAAAACCACATCTTTCTTCTAAAATGGTGCAAATGGGATTCATGCTTGACTCATATGCATCTTGGTTGATTTTCAGATCTGTTTTGTGAAATCATGTAGTTTATCCTTTCCAAATCAAAGTGACCCAAAAAAAGGTTTTGTTGACCTGAGATTCTGTTGCGGATTGGTTGGTAGAATTCAAAATACTCATTCTGAACAAAATAAGTGTTGGAACAAACTCTTTTAACACATTTTTCTCAATTAAGATTGTGGTTTATATTTTGATGAATTCTAATGTTGTCATCACGCTTGTAAAATCCCACCATACAAATGGAGATGAAAAAATGCATATGCTGCTACAGCCAACACTCTTACTATACCATTGGTGTAGAATGGAAAATCTGTGTAAATGAACGAACCGAATACGCTTAACCAAGGGGTGAAAAGTGGCAAAGATGGGAGTAGGAATGCATTTTTTATAACAATCCCAATTGACATGGAGCCTAATAAGTAAAGCCCCCAACGCATTACAACATGAATTTTTCTGGGAATAAGGAAAAACAGTAATATAGAACTTCCCACCATACTTGAGAGAACTAATAGCTTAAGATATATAAGGTAGAGTAAGAAACTCTTCTTAGGATTCATGAGGCAAAGATTTTATAAAGGGGGATGAAATCCACTAAAAAATTTATTAACACAACCATGATGACCAAGTAAAATAGCATCTTGAGTAGAATTAGAGGCATGTACAGAGTTTATCTATAAGGTACACATTTTTAAAAAAATGCATATTCAATTCTTAAAGAAAAAAATGATTTATTGTACAATAGTAGTAAAGCCTTTCCCTTACCCTATTGTTTGGAACCTTTGCTCATGCCAAGAAAGAATCAGGGGTAGAACAGAACATGAACGCCAATACCATGGCTTCAACCAAGGCACACAAGGAAAAGTAATAATAGTGTTTCGTAAACAAGGTACATGCCATTTCAACTTCAAGTCTGCAAAATAGAATAAATCACATCACTTTTTAACTCAACATACTTTGTCAAATTACTCTTGTAGTCTTAACTAGATGTGGGAATAAGATATATACATGAAAAGAATAATTTCATTACTGTGTATTTTGTTTATCCAACATTTGAAATCACTGCATAAAGAGAGTGTTTGAGGGTAAATATGGTACAGATGCAACCTTTTTTTTGTTTGATAGAATTCTTTGTCCCCAGTTGGTATAGAGTAATTTTTTTCTTCTTTATCTAATTCATACAAGCCTAAATTTTGTTGGGTGTCATGAAATTTACCTCGAACAAATAAACAACATTGGAAATAAAAAAATTAAAAATCTCCTAAAGTCTCCTGATGAATTGGTTTGTTGGTACCCAAATTGATTCTCGCTCAAAAATATGAGTAGCATCACAAGTTTGACACGAAGTTTAAAGACAGATAGATGATAGTGAGTCATTTTGTAGCTGGGGATTGGATGTAACTGGCCCTTTGTCACTCAGATGTGGAGAACTGGATAACGCCTTAAAATGATATGATCTTATCCTAACTATTTTAGGTTGTGCCTTTCAACCAAGGTCAGAGAACCTATTTTGTAGCGTCTGTTATTGAATAATGTTGGTAAATCCTTCTTTTGCACAAATTTTATAGAGAAGACCTTGGGAAAATATGATCAACACACCAAATCTGACTCTCACGAGTTGTCACTTCCAGATTATGGGATATTTTCAATACAAGGCAAAGGTTACTAAAGACATTTGGAATCCTAATTTTTTCTGCATGTTTTGGTCATAGAAATTGTGCTTTTGTACACACATATTTCAAAGGGGGTAAAGTAAAGAGGACAACTAACAATAACACCATGCTTTCTTGGGTATACTGATGACACCTAGTTGAGAGAACCATCGAGGAAGCCACACACTATCTAAGTCAATCTAAGATAGAGGTCAAAAACACTCTTGGGTTTTCACTTTGTAAACCTTCTCTCTATGTGTGTTTTAGTGAGTTGTATTTCAACACTCTGTGCATCTTAATATCCGCATCACTTTCATCTGGCATGGTCAGTACTTTCCATGTAAATGGCCTCATTGTATTTGGTTGGTGGCATTCTTGAATGAATGAGCAATTGTTGGCATGCCCCATTGTATTGAATGTTGGATGGCATGCTATGTTGAGCCATCATGGAGGTTGCATCTTTGATAGTTTCACACGTTATCCTTCCATCTTTTAGTCTCATGGCTCTGAGGAGATACATCTTTTTAATAGTCAATCACCTTCACCATATTTCTATGTAGAATAAGTGCTTCACGAGATATTGGGCTGAACATTGATTCCCAAGCAATGTGGTAAGAATCAAGTTGGTGCATCCTGAACATTGAAGTTTTCTCTTCTAATATTCAGGTAGCCTCACCGAGTTGGCCCTGAGCTCGGTCTAAGGCAATGTATGGTATAATCACCACTTGCCTCTGTACATTCCCATTGTAAAGGGTCAATAGAACTTCCATTCCTTTTTATATCTCTTATCCATCACTTTGTTAAGAGTCCTTCAACTAACATTTGCATCCCCTGTGAGGCATATAGTAATACTTAAAATTGTTATAGTGTTGTGAAACCAAACCCATATCATTTCTTTTAACACTAACCTTGCAGAAGAGTTAAATTTTCACATCCCTTGTGTCACTCAAAAAAAGTGTGTTGAACTAATAGCTGATGTCACATTAACCTTGTCCAAGTCTCATCATGTTTGTAAGCACCCACTTTGTCCATAAAGTTTGAGCATCATCACTTATCTCAGAGTCACAATAATCATCCCATCTTAGCATTTATTTTTCTAAGAGTTCCATAATCATACTTTCATCTTTCCACTGCCCCTTTTTGTTGCATTCTGATTTGTAAGGAACAAAGTTGACCCTACTTCGTTAGCACTCAGTCTCTTTCACCTTAACATGCTAAATGTTACGCGTCACGAAGCATTTTTCTTCCCCTTTTACATCCCAACATTATACCAATAGTTATCTATTGGAATTGCTGTACTTTATTGTTAAAACTTTTCACCTCTTCCATCTTACGGATTCACTTTGATGAAGGGTCAATATTTCACCAAAATTTTCCTTCTTCAATCATTTTGGTCCCCCATTTCACTTTGCTAAGGGTCGATCTTTTAACCTTTTCACATCTTCCATCTTAACAATATCATTTCATTTCTTGAGATTAAGATATGTAGAACACTTCTAACTACGGAAAATCTTCCATATTAGTTTCTCAATTTATACAAGAACACAATAAAAAGATTCAATTGATCGCACAGTTTATTAATAAAATATCTACACAACTTATTATCCATACAAATCCTTAGTTATCCCTCACATAGAATGTCATTATTTTCACCCAGGACTATTTTAAATGATGAAATTATAATATGAGAAGGTATGTATTCAACAATGTGTAAATGAATTTGGACCTATACTAGTAACATTGAAGTGTAAAGTTTGCAGCCTTTCTAAGGGTTTATGGACATGCTTTACGCACACTTTAGATAACAAAATATTTATGTAGACATTATTCATAAACGAAAAATCAAAAGGGTAAAACTGTTTTCTAAATATTTACAACTTATATCACATATCGATTTTTTCATATTAGTCACCATGAAGTGGCATATAACATGACAATGCTTTCTCTTTTTCCTTTTTGTGAGAACTCGTGAGGAGGAAGATGATTTACAAAAAATAATCTTACAAAAGTTTTCTTTTGGATCTATTAGAAACTTCTTATTGACCATCTCTCAATATTTTTTTTGGCTACATCTCTATCATATAGTTTCAACCTATGAATCAAGAAAAGATCACCTTAAATCAGAAGTTAAAATATTGTATCGCTAAAACCCTAGTCATAGACATTTATTGTTGAATTTCACAATGTAAGATATAGTCATTATAATAGATTAAAAACCTTAGTTCTCATTATGAAAGATCATAATTGGTATGTGAACCGCAACTGTTATGTTGTTAATGATGACTTCATGGACAATTGTACATGTGCACAACATACATGAATAATTCAACCAAAAAATTAAATTCATATAATTTATTGCGAACCCTCTCACTAAGGTTGCGAAGTTAAATGGATACTTGACACCCCTTGCAATCTTAGTTTCCTCTAGTCCTCCTTCAATAGCTAGGTTTAAAGAGGATTAGGATGCGTAAAATATAAACTTACAATACCTTAGGTATGAATGGAGAACCTAAGCGATACCGATTGATTACATGTGGATATATATTATGACTTCAACCAACATATTTGATGCCCACTGGATAACAAATTATATGTGTAGCCAACATATGTATATTTTTAGTGTCTAAGACTTAATATCCCAAGGTCTAATAAAAATAAATTTTTGTAGAGCTCGAAATTGGTAGTAAAATCATGCAAATACCAAAATCATATCATCTACCTAACTACGAAAACTTCTCAAAATGAGTTCAACATATTCTTTTCCTAATAATGGGTACATACTAGAAACTATAACGAGATCATGATGATGAAGCTCTAAGTTTCTCTGTAATCCTGGAACTCAATGTTACCTTTCATCGTATAGATTGTATTTCGTTAGTGGTAAAAACTTACATATGTGAGACCTATATAAATAGAAAATGACCTTTTAATATCAAACAAGAGCTTTAAATTTGGTCAATACTCATTCTCAACAATAGATTTAATTATAGGAACCTTATGTAGATTTGTGTCCATTATTGATTCACATCACCATTGAGATCAAATTCTATTATTGTGGATAAAGGACCAATGATAACTTATATGTACACTACCTATACTATCTAGGGGTGTTTTTGATGCTTAATATATAACCAAAACAAGATTGGACACTTTCCACAACACAATATTCCATGTCCACATGGGATTCATATGATCAGTCTTGCAGATAATCTCTTAATAGATAGACTCCAATGATGACAATAGTTACATCTCAAGATTTTCTACATACGTAACACATCTACAAGGTAAAGCTATGCTAACATTGTTAAGGGGGATATAGGGATCTAGACAATAGGGTCCAACATCGAAAACTATTGAGAAAAATGATTTTATTCTTTCACCTCAATCTAGAAATGCCATGAAGCTATTGTAAATTCTCAGTCTTGTAAGTAATCTAAACACAACCTAAAACTAGTTTAGTAAGTATAAATTATAACAACACAACCTTCAATAACATGTAAATAATACCCTAAACACAATCACTCTAGTGCAGGAATATGAAAATACAGTTAGAGTGACCCTTATAGATCTCAAGAGATATACATAGACTCTACAAGGTACTTTTATAATATCACATTATAAACATCCTTAAATACAACTATTGATAAATAAAGTTATTATCGTAATGAGAATATACAATCAAAAAAATAAATGCATGAGATAAGACGTGAGAATAAATAAAATAGTTTGTCTCTTCACGACCTATAATACAGCCTTAAAAATATAGATTCTAGAGATCAAGAGTGAGAATAAATCGTACTCTTAGATAGTTTGACAGATGAATATAAATCTCAACACATTTCCTACATCGAAAATCTAAAAATAACATCATATAGGAATTTTGAGTCAAGCTAACCTCTCAAGGAATTATTTAATCCAACATCTATTTGACAATGAGAATCTTAGTGCAATTATAGTATCGAGAGATATCAGGACTAGATGGAATCAGTGAGCCATTGGGCACTCCAAAAGACTTTCCCCTCTTCCACTTTGGTAGACTCGTAGTCAATGAGAATAGCTCATCGTATAAAACGTCAGTTGTGTTTGAAATCACTAGCCTACCACTTGGCCCTTGTCCACTCATAGTATCGTGCATCTCAATAACTAGTTGAAAGATTCTTAGCTTGAATAACACATTGAAACGAGAAACTTATCTGATCCTCAAGTCTCGTCATCTTGAAATTCATTGAATAATTTAATTCAATATTCTTTGACCTGCCTTTCTACGCATGCCCTAGTCTCGTATCTCAGGACTCATTGAATCATATAGCTCATTATCTACTTGACAAGCATGGAAAGATAGATCTTGCTACACCCAACTCTCATTCAATGAATAAAATTTCCTTTCATACGTAGAGCCTGGATAATCACTTAGTTTACTTGGATGTGAGTCCAAGCAACTCGTCGAACGTCTTTTACCATTTCAGTTTAGTTATAACATGGACCTTTCTCCTATAGATGTTGATTGAAAATCCAATTCATGGGTCATTGCTTCTTGAAAAATATGAACTCACAAAGTCTTTTCTAAAACATTTCATCTCAAAATTGTCCTTAACACACTACTTGAATATTAAAAACCTCGAATGGTAGAAACATCTTGTAGGGCCTCTATTTCCCGTTAACTTCTTTTGATACTGATCAGGATACTGCTGACTATATTATGGGCATGATTATTGAGCCTTCGAATTATAATTATGATGCATTAGATGTTAGACCCATGGATTACTGTTGACATAACCTTTAATATGATGAGGCATGATGATCATTAGAGACATTTTATATATTGATGTTGATATACTATTTGACCTAAATGGTTATATTATGGATGTTGTTTAGACATGTAAAGATATTTAGATAAATTGCGACCCGCAGACCTAGGGATATTAATTGTTGATCTCATAGTTGCACAATAAGATCTTAAATGATATTGTTGTGCCTTAACTTCTTGGATCATATTGGGTATGGGATATCATATATATATTTATATATGGGGTATATATTTTGATTATTGAACTCATTTATATATCTCATTTTGGATGTTTTGATATGGTCATGAGGCCGAAAGCCAGGTATTAGTATTTTACAGGTTAAAATATCACGACAGACATCGGGGGATTTGAGACTAACCACATATGGCTAAATTCTAGATTAATTCAACAAGGTCACCATGGCAACTTGTATTTAGATTGTGTGTTTGATTATTGTTAGGGATTCCCATGGGGGGGATCACCTTTATGGAATGTGACCAAGGGACTTTATGTTTTTAATTGACCCTTATTTGGTTACCTTAGGATTAAATTGAAAGTGTTTTTTTATGTGTTTTCCCTTTTAATTATTTAATTAAATTGTGATATATAATGTGACTAATCATATTATTAAAATAATTAATGCTTCTAATTAGGTCATAAGAAAGTAATTATTGGAGTAGTAATGGTATTAAATATGGTCAGATACTGTGTATGAACACATGCCATGATGTGTAAGATATTTGTAAGTCAAATTTGGAGTATGAAACAATCACACCTTCTTTAGAAATTCGAGGAAATTTCCTTGGAGACTGATTTTGGATTTATTTGTGGGACAAGTTAAACTTGTCCAACATACAGTCTTAAATTTTCATACCAACCTACCTATGGTTGGATAGTTAAAATCTAGCCTTTCATTGGTGAAATTTTTAAAGATCAAGTCGAATGTTAGATTAATTGCACTTTCCTTACTTGATGTTTTAATTTCAGTCACTTTATAGTGGGTTTGATTTGAGTGTGTAAGTAAGACTGTCATATTATTCACCTACTTAATTATTATGTACATTTGTTTAAGAATGAAGTTGACTATGTGAGTTAGAGTTAAGGATGTGTCGATGTGGCATCCATATATTCATATTCCACCTCATCCTCCTCTCTATCCCTTTTCTATATATTATGGTAATTCCTTGGGAGGAAAATTGTTTTGGAATTTCTAGGCTCGAAAAGTGGCTTCACTTTTGAAACTCCCTCCCAAATTCTTCCAAGGTGAATTTGTCGCATTTGGCTTTTTGGAAACAGAATGATTGGAGCAGTTTTATGGAAGATTAAGTTGAACATGCATGTCATTTCTAAGCCTGCTAATGCAATGGGATTGACCCTTCAGTTTTATGGAACTTAATACAATCCATCATGCATTGGCCATATCTTTGGCTCTTGGAATAGTAAATGTCTGTTCCAAAACTGAATTCCCAATCGAAAGTTGTGAATGGCCTTTGGCATCCAAAGAACTGATTGGTCGCATGTTCGGGTAAATAAACTAGGAAACTGTAGGAGATTTTAAACTATCGGGGTATATTTTATTGGCAGAGCTCGCACAAGGTTTTTAAAAGTGTGGAGGGAGCTGGGATTTGCGTTCCACCTTTCCCAAAGAAATGCTAAAATTGTCTAAGATTACTTGTTATGGGTTGCCGTGATACCTTCGGAGTCATTCGTAGGAAATTTGAGTCCAAAAAGAGGTACTTTGGGGAGTATAAGGGAATTTCTCTGCGGCCCCACATTAGAATTGACTAAACCTGGCTTACAGCGTGCGTTTGGCAGAGGTCATGATACCCATTTTATTTCCTTAGATACTTCAAACAGCGATTGAATTTAGAAATTTCTTGACTCCAAATTTGAAGTGCTTGATGAAGCCAATCTAGCTGGTTGACACGTCATCCTTGCGATGCATCAGTGGAGGCACCTGATTCTATTATTGGACGGGGTGGCGTTTTAAAGTAGAACATTTTCCCAAATTGTCATTATTGGTTAAGCTAATCTATTCAAGTTCCACGCGGCCGTGAAAACTACTTAACCAGATTCCAATCATGAAGCACCGGTGGTGGGTCCAATATTGGTATTATTAGATTCCAATTTCACTCTTTTTAGATTTTGACATGTCAGGAATTATTAAGGTTTGTCCGGACGCTAAATGACTTATAACGTGCCACGTGATCCCTTGTCGGCCCAGGGTATAATTTCATTTTCAAGCATGGAGTCCCACCGCGGACTCAATAAGCGCATTATTGTGGGAAAGAAAGGTTGCTTTTGTGGCCTCGCAAGCTGCTCAAGACATCACAACTTTCCTCACACTTTGAAAGTGCAGCCTCGAATGTAAGGTGCCCTTGGCTACTAATTTTCCTAAGGTCTGCCGGCCAATTTTATGAAATTGTCTGAAAGGTTTTAAATGGCAAGTTAGAAGAACTTAACTTATAAAATCTCTGGAAAGGGGAACTGATCTTGTTCCTCCCTCAACATGTCAATAGGAATGGTAATTGTTCTTAGATGGAGTTTTTGATGGAGTGTGGAAGGATGAGAAATTTCAAGTTTGATCTCCTCCAATTAAAAAGTGTGAGGCTACAACATTGATAAGCAAAAATTACCTTCACTTACTTTCAAATGTATAGTTTTAAAAGCATGAGTTGAATCCTAGGGCACCTTTGGCCTAAGAAATTCCGGAATGTGTTTTTATTCAATTGAATTTCCTTAGGTAACTTACTAGCCTTAAGTTTTAATTTTTTGGCCTTTGTAGCCCTCTGTTATTTGGACTGGACAATGTCATAGGTTCAAACTAGTGCATTTTTGTTAAAATTTTCCAGATTAATAGATTAATCAATACAAGAGTAACAAAGACAAATTTAGTTAATCATACTCACTAATTATAATGTGGTATTTTATATGTTGTTCCAATGTATTAAAAACCTTCTCTTCTTAACATGATTGATCTTCATGTACTTCCTTCAAAACCAACATCAATTATTGCTTCGAGGCTTGCTTGTAGTCTCACCTTGAATCAAGAAAAATTATTTCATAATTTTTCCTAACTAAACTTAGGTTGCTCCTTTGTCTCGAGTGGTTTTTTTAGATGGGCGTTACATGGAGAGAAATAAATACATAAATTTTTGCAAAGCTATCATAAAGGATTTCCTGTTAGGAAATTACAACTTTTTACCTGTTGTGATAAAAGAGCATCCAAGAGAGTTGAAGTCAAGTGAGCTAGCTGAAATAGTTTCCAAGTGTGAAGACCTAAAAATATTTTGAGTACCAATTGAATTTTCAAATTTTGGCACAATTATTGGTTATCAACTCCTTTGGGGAGCAATTTTTTGAGTTTCAGTAGATGGTACAGAAAATATGATAGTTTGGGTTTGAGCAGGTGATCTAATGCAGATTGCAATTTCTAGCTAGGGTATGCAAATTTTAAGTTGCAGAGCTTAAATCAGTTAGAACAACAAGTTTTTAAAAGTTTTTATGGCACCAAAAAAGAGCACTTATAGAGTCAAGGGGTCAAGGGGAAGGAAGCTCTCAAAATGAATTTGAGATTGAAGTAGAGGATAGCCTTCCCTAAAAGTTATTTCTTAGAAATGTAATACCATAGTTAATAGGGTTCTTATGGGTCATTTGAGTGGGATTCACACATTATCCACATGAAAGCTAAGTGATTACAATCCATTCAAGAACAAAAATAACAAGGATAGAATTGGATACAATTGTTGGTGGTAAACATGACAAAGAACAAAAATGGACAACATTGTTGTATATGACTATGCAGGTGAAAAATTGTTGACCGAGGTGGGGGTTTTGTAGTTGTATGAACTCCCATAGGGGAAATGGGTATCACCACCTAATTACAAACCACCAAAATATAGTATATCAAAACCTTAACATGCCCTTATGCCTCCCTTAATGTACCCCCTTATTCCTCACATTTCCTTATGCCTCCCCATCCTCTTATGGCACCCCATAATGACTAAAGAAATGTAAGTGATATTTCTTTGCAAGGTGGAACCCAAATCCCAACTCCCTTGACACTTATACGTCCCCAAAAACACTTATGCCTCCCACAAAATATACCCCATAGCCTTCTCCTACACCATTCCTAGGCCATCTACCCAACAACCCACAAACATGCCAAAACATTCACAAAAGTAGCATTTGCATAAATAAAAGAGGAGCATTTCAAGAGCCAAGCTCCTACCTCTCCATGCTTGGATTTGTTCCAAGTTCCAAACAGCAGCTTTATTCCAATGCAAGCAATCTAAAATATCCATTAAGCACTAGCATTCAACAATCTTTAAACTGATAATGCAAGAGCTCTCAAATAGTCAAAAATAATTCACCCCAAAATTGATGGTACCCAAAGGTGAATCAACCCAAAACATTTTGTAAGGAATTTAAATTTTATAGAAGATGGAAGAGGAGAAGGATCCCAGGTGGATCAACCATGAAGGATGCCACATCACACATCCTCAACTCCAACACAAAAGTCAGCTTCAATTCTCCAATGCATATTAAATAGTTGGGTGAATAATATGACAGTTTTACACGGTTGACACATTCAAATCAAACCCAGACCCAAAAGGATTGCAAGATTAAAACATGTAAGAAAAGTGCAATTGTAAAAAAATTCAAACTTAACTTACAAAAATCCATAAATAAGGTCTAAATTCCAAATCTCCAACTATAGGTATGGTTGGTAAATAAATTTAAGAGGTGTGGGACAGAGTCTAACTATATTCCTACAAACCCCCAAAATCAGCCTCCAAGGAAATATTCGAATTTCAAAGAAGATGAAGTGTTTCATACTCCAAAATCAACTTACATAGTCTATTACATCATCACTTCCACATTCCTTACATATGCTACTTTAATTAATTGTCTGTGCCAACAACTCTATTAATTACTTTCTTATGAAATATTTTTATTAAATATGACTGTAACAAAATGTTTACTCACAATATTAACACACCATTTCACAAATAATGAAAGGGGTCAATGCACAAATAAATAAACACATGCAACCATTACAAGGGACCAAATGAAATCAAATACATGGAAAACAACTTAGTCACATGTGAAGGTGACCCCCCCCCCCCCCCCCCATTAGAATCCCTAACAACAATTAAACACACACAAACAGATACAGTTGCCATGGAGACCTTGTTGAATTCATGTTAGAATTCCAATGTGGTTGGTTTCCAATCCCCAGATGTGTGTTGTGATATTTTAACCTGCAAAACAGATAAAAACATTCTTTGGCCTTTTGGCCATATGAGAGTCATCCAAATGAATTTAAATTTGATTTCAAGATCATCAATATATATGAATGTGACAACAATATTTATAGACAATCAACATTATCACTTACAATTTCATCAATAACTATATTATCATGTTATAATTTTAATTCAATTTTCTCGGTCTACTTTTTATATCCAGATGTCACACATCCTAACCACATCCATATATATATATATATAAAACCATGTCCATTTTGGATTCTATATTAACATCTATTATAAAATGTATCTAACAATCATCATGCATCATATGTGAATCAGATTTGATAATAGTCCATGCTCTAACATATAATGATCATACTAAATTAAAACTATAACAATGTCCATGATTTAGTCAACTAGTGTCATGATCAGTAAAAAAATGACTGTCATAAGGAAGAGAGGTTATGCCTAAATGAATAGGCATATGTAGGATCTATAAAGACAAGTCGTTGAGCTCATAGGAGAGGTTACCCATTTTCTTTAGAAGGAGAAATGCAAATGGGGATGCAGAACCAAATAGTGATACTAAAAAAGTACCTCCATTAATTAATGAAGGAGGATATGAGGAAGAAAATGAGAGAGAGATGAAGATACCTTGAATGAGACACCATTTGAGGAGAGATTGATCCAAGCTTTAGAGGGATAGAATGATGACATCAAGATTAATGCTCCTCATTATGGTGAAGAGTTATGACTAGAGGATTTGATTGACTGGTTGAATCATATGGAAAATTTATTTGAGTGGATATGGTGGGATCACCTGCAAAATGAAAGACAAAGAAATAGAAAGGGAAAAATCAAAAACTAGAATGAAATGGTAAAGAAGATGAAAGAAAATTTTATTCCTATAGATAATTTTTAGAAACTCTTTCAAAGGTTTCAAAACCTAAGAAAAAAGGATCTCAACATTGAAGATTATAACAATGGAAATTACAAGTTGTCAATCATGGTGGACAAGGGATAGTTTGAAAAACAAAAGGATACAAGGTATATTAATGGGTTGAGTTATACCATAAAATATGAGCTGAGTATACTCCGGATCCATAGCGTGGATGATGTTTATCAACTTGCATTAAAATAAGAAGAAAATAACAAGATGAATAATTTTAGAAGAGGTGTGAAGGGAAGGCCATCATCATCCCCAATGAGAGGTAGAGGTAGATTTGATTCTATAAAAAGGAAATCCGCTAATACAGAAGGGCATCAAGATTCTTTACAAATCCATGGTAGCTACCAAAAAGGTAGGGGGTTTCAGAGGGGAAGACATTATAATGGAGGATGGAGATCGAATCTATCCCAAAGGAAGTATACATGTTACTGATGTGGTGAAGAGGGGCATAGATATTTTGAGTGTCCACACTATCCTACATAGGATAAATGGAAAGGAGAAAAACCACTAGTAAATTTTGTTAAAGCTGGAGAGGAAGAAGAAATGGAGGTCGCTACAGAATTGGGTGAAACCCTCATGATAAGGAGGATGACCATTGTTCCAAATAAAGAGAAAGAATAGGATGGTGTTGGTGATTATTCTTAGCTATGAAAAAATATCTTTCAAATAAGATGCACCTCTCGAGGAAAGGTATGTAAAATTATTATTGATGGTAGTAGTTGTGAAAATATTTTTTTAAGTGTGACGGTTGATAAAATCAATCTAAAATGTGAGAAGCACCCATATCCCCATATTATATCATAGTTAAAGAAAGGGAATGAGGTAACCAGAGATAAAATATGCCTTATAAATTTTTGGATTTGGAATACCTAGAAGGATGAGGTGTGGTGTGATGTTATCCCAATGGATGCATGCCATATATTACTAGGGAGGCCTTGGCAATATGATAGAAAGGTTACACATGATGGAGGGAGAAATGCATAATAATACAAAGATGTCATACTAGATGATATGCCAAATGGGTTACCCCCAAAGTGAGATATACAACACCATATTCATTTAATCCTAGGATTGACCCTTCCAAAGTAGGAAGCTTATCATATGAGTATGACATAGAGTAAGGAGTTAAATAGAAAAGTGACAAATATAACACCAAAATGGTTAGTGAGAGAAAGTATGATGTCCATGTGTAACTCCTATGCTATTGAATTAAAAAAAGATGGAGACTGGAGAATGTGTGTAGACAACAGGGCCATAAAAAAATCACAATTAAGTTTCAGTTCCTGATTCCAAGATTGGATGATATGATGGATGTGCTAGTAACAACCAGATATTTTAGAAAAATTAACTTACAAGACTAGGTACTACTAGATTTGAATCCGTGAAGGGGATGAATGGAAAACAAATTTCAAAATAAAAGATGGATTGTACGAGTGGATGGTGATGTCATTTGGGATATCTAATCCACCTAGTATATTCATGAGGTTGATGAAAAAAGTACTCTGAGAATAGAATGGTATGTTTTTGTTGTATTTTTTTATGGTATTCTACTATTTTGTAAGACAGTGGAAGGACACTTATTACATATGAAATTACTATTAGACTTGTTATTTAAACAAAGTCTATATGTAAACTTAAAGAAGTGTAGATTTCTTCGAAAGAGTCTTGTTTTTTTGGGGTTTTTTATATAAGAGGATGTATGAGGAAAAAGTAAAGTTTATTTTAGAATGGCCTATTCCAAGGAATTTGACAGAGGTTTATAGTTTTCATGGATTGGAAAACTTTTATAGGAAGTTCATCAAGAATTTCAATAGCATTGTTGCACCCATAACAAAGTGTACAAAGGGGAAGGAGTTTGTATTGACCAAGGAAACAACAGATAGTTTTTGAATTTTTGAATAAGAAAGTGTCTGAAGCACATGTTTTGGTATTTCTAGATTTTAACAAGGTATTTGAGGTTAACTTTTATGCCTTACATGTCGGGATTGGAGCTATGCTCAATCAAGAAGGATGACCTGTGGCATTATTCAGTTAAAATATAAATGAAGTTAGGAGGAAATATGCTTCTTATGATGTGGAATTTTATGTTATTGTTCAAGCATTAACAAACTGGAGACATTACTTGGTAGCTAAGGAATTTTTACTCTTTACTAACCATAAATCCTTGAGGTATGTAAACACATGAAGAAACTAAATAGTAGGCATAAGAAATGTGTTTAATTTTTTGTAATAATATACTTTTTTCTTAAAGCATAAGTTGGGTAAGCAGAACCATGTTGTTGATTGCTTGAGTAGGCATGTTGAAATATTGACAACAATGGAAAATGAAGTAGTAAGGTTTGAGGTAGTTAAGGAATTGTATGAAGTTGATCCAAATTTTAGTGATGTTGTGAGACAAATTAAGGACCCTACAGTAAATAGTGGTTCTTTTCATTATTTGAGGCAAGATGGTTATTTATTTAGGGGGAAACAATTATGCATCCCTGTTAGTTCAATGAGGGAAAATATTATAAGAGAATTGCATTGTGGTTGGTTGGATGGAAACTTTCATATAAGTAAGAAAATTTATCTTGTTATAGAAGAGTATTATTTTCCAAAGGTAAAGAGTGACAAAACTAGGATTGTAGAAAGATGTAGAGTGTGCCAAATAGCTAAGGGCCATGCACATAATATTGGGTTGTATATGCCATTACTTGTCTCTATAGGGCAATGGATTGATTTGAGTATGGATTTCATGTTAGGACTTCGTAACACACAGTGAGGGAATGATTTTTTTTTGTGGTTGATATATTCTCTACGATTGCACATTTCATTTATTATAAAACAAATAATGATGCTTCCATAGTTACAGATTTTTTTTTTTTCAGAAGTGGTTAGATTGCATGGAGTTTCAAGAACAATCACTTCAGATCGGGACATGAATTTTTTGAGTCACTTTCAAAAGACTTTTTGGAGGAAAATATTGACAAAACTACAATTCAGTAGTTCATATGACCCCCAGACTGATGGGCAGATGGAATTAGTGAACAATGCTTTTGAAATATCCTACGTTGCATAGTTGGAGAAAAGCCAAAACAATGGGACTTAGCTTTACCGAAAGCTGAGTTTTCCTATTATAACTCGGTAAACAAGTCAACAGGGAGGTCTCCTTATGATGGGGGTCCTAGATCTGATTGTGTTACCTAGTGAAGATAAAACTAGTGATGATGTAGAATCATTTGTAAAACATATTCTACATTTGCAGTATGAAGTGAGGGAAAAGTTGAAAGTTAGTAATGCACAATATAAAGTAGTTGTAGATGGAACTAGGAGAGTAAGTGTTTTTAAAGAACGTGATATGGTGATGGTTCATATTAGAAAGGAGAGGTTTCCGAAAGGGACATATAATAAATGATAGTATAAGAAGATTGGGTTGTTTAGGATTTTGAAAAAAATGAGTGATAATGCCTACAAGGTGGAATGTGATGTCATTTGTGATATCTAATCCACCCAGTACATTCATGAGGTTGATGAATAGAGTACTTTGAGAATACAATGGTAAGTTTTTTGTTGTCTATTTTGGTGATATTCTAATATTCAGTGAGACAGTGGACGAACACTTATTACATATGAAATTAGTGTTAGACTTGTTATTTAAAGAGAGTCTACATGAAAACTTAAAGAAGTGTAGATTTCTTCATAAGAGTCTTGTTTTTTTGGGGTTATTCATATCATAGGATGGGTGAGGAAAAAGTAAAGATGATTTTAGAATGGCCTTTTCCAAGGAATGTGACAGAGGTTTGTAGTTTTCATTGATTGGAAATTTTGTATAGGAATTTTATAAGGAATTTCCCTAGCATTTTTGCACCCTTAAAAAATTGTACAAAGGGGAAGGAGTTTGTATTGACCAAGTCAACAACAGATAGTTTTTAATTTTTTAAGAAGAAAGTATTTGAAGCACATGTTTTGGTATTTCTTGATTTTAGCAAGGTATTTGAGGTTAACTCGGATGCCTCACATGTCGTAATTCGAGCTATGTTGAGTCAAGAAGGACAACCTATGGCATTATTCAGTTAAAATATAAATTAAGTTAGGCGGAAATATTCTACTTATGATGTGGAATTTTATGTTATTGTTCAAGCATTAAGGAACTAGAGACATTACTTGGTAGCTAAGAAATTTTAACTCTTTACTAACCATGAAACCTTGAGGTATGTAAACACACAGAAGAAAATAAACAGTGGGCATAAAAAAGTGTTTCAATTTTAGCAATAATATTTAATTTTTTCTTAAAGTATAAGTCAGGTAAGCAGAACCATGTTGTTTATTGCTTGAGTAGGCATGTAGAAATTTTGACAACAATCGAAAATGAATTAATATGGTTTGAGGTAGTTAAGGAATTATATCAAGTTGATCTATATTTAAGGGATTTTTTGCGACAACTTAAGGACCCTACAGTAGGTAGTGGTTCTTCTAAATATTTAATGCGTGATGGTTATTTATATAGGGGAAATAATTATGCATCACTTTTAGTTCAACGAGAGAAAATATCATAAAATAATTACATTTTAGTGGGTTGGCTGGACACTCTGGTATAAGTAAGAAAATTTCTCTTGTTGTTGAAAAGTATTAATGGAAAAAGGTAAATAGGGTCATAAGTAGGATTGTAGCAAGATGTAGAGTGTTCTAAATGGCTAACAACAATGCAGAGAATACTAGATTGTATATGTCATTACTTGTCCCTAAAGAGCCATGGATTGAGTTGAGTATGGATTTTGTGTTAGGAATTCCTAACAAACAGTGAGGGAATGATTCTATCATTTTAGTGGTTGATATATTATCTATGATTACACATTTCATTTATTGTAAAAAAAATAATGATGCTTCCACAATTACAGATTTGTTTTTGTTCAGAACTGGTTATATTGCATGGAGTTCCAAGAACAATCACTTGAGATTAGGAGACGAAGTTTTTGAGTCACTTTCAAAATACTCTTTAGAGGAAACTGGTGATACAACTATATTTCCGTAGTTCATATCACCCCAAGACTAATGGGAAGACGAAAGTAGTGAAGAACGCTTTGGAAATCTCGTGTTGCATAGTTGCAGAAAAGCCAAAATAATGTCACTTAGCTTTACTATAAGCTGAGTTTTCTTATTATAGCTTGGTAAATCGGTCAACAGGGAGGTATAATTATGATAGGAATCCTAAGGGGGTCCTAGATCTGATTGTGTTACCCAATGAAGATAAAACTAGTGATGATGTAGAAGCATTTGTCGAACATATTCTATAGTTCCAGGATGAAGTGAGGGAAACATTGAAAGCTAGTAATGCACAATATAAAGTAGTTTCAGATGTTAGTAGGAGAGTAAGTGTATTCAAAGAAGGAGATATGGTGATGGTTCATATTTTAAAGGAGAGGTTTCCAAAAGGGACATATAATAAACAATAGTATAAGAAGATTGGGCCGTTTAGGATTTTGAAAAAATTGAGTGATGATGCCTACAACATGGAGCTACCTAACAACTTTGCTATCTCACCTGTTTTTAATGTTTCTGACTTATTTAAGTTTCTAGTTCATGATGAATTTTTTTTGGAGAAATAAATAAATTGGTAACAACATATACCGAAGAAGAAACAGAAAAGGGTAATGTGTGTCTTAGACTAGAAGACAGTCACTACTAGACATGGGAGTTACAATAGATATTTGGTGCAAAGGGAAGGTTTGCACCAGGAAGAAAATACTTTGAATCCTGAGTAGGAGCTGAATAAAATTGAAAATGTAAAATTAGATGATTTTCACCAACTATATTTGCAAGACTGGAATTATTTTCAACTAGGCGAGAATGATACGGGAGCATATCCTGTGAAGGCCATAAATTTTGATTAAAGCATTGGATCATCTTGAAATTTTACAAGGTGGTGGATCTTCATTAGTATTATAATGTGGCTAACATTTCCTATTATGTTATGGCCATTCTGACATATTTTTGAGGCTGAATTCCTTCATCTAGTGGTCGGGAATTAACCCCACATGTTTTTTTCACTTTTAACTAGGTTTTAAAGTTTAAATAACTTTTATTTTCTTTTTATAATAACACAAAATTTTGCGTGAGCATTAATTTATGAAGGAATATTTGGCACGAAAATTTAGGCATCCATATGAGGTGTTTTTATTGTAGGTAATTTTTTTCATTTTTGGGGTTTTAGAGTAGATATGAAATAAAAGGAAGAGCGTAATTGTGTAAAAGATTAGTGTGGAATCTGGAATGATAAGAAAGCTATTTTGAAGCTTCTGATTTTATTTACAAACTCTTTTTCTGTGTTTTGGAGGTATTTCAAACTGTTGCAATTGGATCCACATCAACTATAATATTATTAATGTCAAATCCCAAGTTTCTACCAAGTTGGTGATTCTATCTCAATGAATACTTGAGAATAAATACATAAAAAACCAAATATTTAATATTATCATTTAGGGTTCTAACTTTTTTAGGAATTCATTCAAATGTTTTATCTATCACCTTATATTTTTTTACATCTTTGTTATAGGAGACACCTTGAGAGGTAAAGACTCCCAATTGGGAGCACATAAAAAACTAAATATTTAATATTATCATTTAGGGTTCTAGCTTTTTTAGGAATTCATTCAAATGTTTTATCTATCACCTTATATTTTTTTACTTCTTTGTTACAGGAGACACCTTGAGAGGTAAAGACTCCCAATTGGGAGCATGCGCAACATGATTTGGAATAGATCTAGCATAGAGAGTGGCCACGAGATCGATATGGGTTGAGATGGATCATATCTGATGTCGAGGTATAACTTGTTGAAAAGTGTCAAACAAGTCTCAAAGGGAAACTTCAATTCATGACTTGCAATGTAGCGTGTCGAGTAGGCTCTATGGGGCCATGTTGGTGCCAAAGGGTGGGATGGGTTTATAATGGACTTGGTCCAAATCACTCATATCAATTCGAGCTCGGTGTGTAGACAAGTTATGGGCCAAGATTGTTGGATTAGCTCAATTTGTATGCAACAACAAAGGAGTTCAAGGAAAAGGTAGTTAGGGGTTGCTTTCAGCAAAAATAAAGGTTGAATCACTTGAGGGGCTCACACATTATGACCCTTGCAAAGAAGACCTTATCTGAGTTACTCTTTAATGCAAAGTTTGATTGGACTTATCCAAGATGGAAGAATGCAGGGAGGAGGAGAGGAGTTCTTTGTACAGAAGGTGAATAGGCATAGATAACCTTCTATTTCCATTCAAATAACCCCTCCAAGTAATCATTTGTATATTTCTCTAACCATTTTTCAATAGCAGTGATGTGGAGACCAATAAGAATAGTTATGCTCAAGATAATGTGCCTCAACTATATGCCTAAGGAGTTGAGAAAGAGGGTTGTCAACAGATTCAACGAGGATTATGAAGGGTGAGTGGATTTAATGGAGTAGTTTAATTTGGTAATACATCATTTGTGTTTAGTAGATCTAAATGCATATTGTGCACAAGGTAAAGCTATTGGCTCTTAGATTTGACCAAAAATATCTCAATATATTTGTCGCTGACATAGTTAGTGTGGGTGTTTCAATGTATAGATGCACATTTTCTTTAATTTAATTGGAAAAATATAATTCAATGCATTTTACTAGTAAAAATTTTCATGGGTTTTAATTTTATTGGTTGAATTCTGAACGAATTTTTATTAAAATGATAAGAATTTAAATGGGTTTTAGTTTTAGCACTAAAATCGATGTAAAAGCTAAAGTTATTTATTTTATTATTTACAATTTTTTTCATAATGATTTTTATAAGAGATTCCAGTGATCCACACTCAGTTTGATGATTTTTATGTGTTTATTGATTTGCATCTCTTCTCATCTAATTTCAATTGTTTTTTTATGCATTTATTTATTAAATTTATTTAATAATTAATTTAGTTATCATGTTTTTTACAAAATTAGAATATTGCAAAGTTGGGCTTTCATTACCTCATAGTTTGATTATTTTAACAGTTTAAATGCATCTCAATTTTCACCATTTTGATTGAGGGGTCATTTTGTTTGAATTACTAAATTTTTCCTTTAAGGTGTCAATAAACTTGTACTTGATTTAATATAACACATAGTTTCTCATTTAAAAAATTATTCTTAATTTTAGTGACATGGATACTTGATTAATTTTTGTCTTATGAAGTATAAAACATTCATACTACTTTTCATTATAATAAAATTCAAACCATCCCTTCAAAAATAATCTATGATGGGGACATTGAAGGTGACAATGAGTAAGATTTATTTCCTATATTTATCAAAGAGATAACTCCCTCAAAAAGGAAGGATGTCAATTACCCTTCAAATTTGATACCTGATGGGGTCGTTGAAGGTGACAATACTGGAGGTTTGTTTCATATATTTATGATAGAGATAATTCTCTAAAAAATAATGGAGGTTTGTTTCATATATTTATTATAGAGATAATTCTCTCAAAAATAATCTGTGATGGGGACATTGAAGGTGACAATGAGTAAGATTTATTTCCTATATTTATCAAAGAGATAACTCCCTCAAAAAGGAAGGATGGCTATTACCCTTCAAAGTTGATTCCTGATGGGGTCGTTGAAGTTGACAATACTCTAGGTTTGTTTCATATATTTATGATAGAGATAATTCTCTCAAAAATAATGGAGGTTTGTTTCATATACTTATGATACAGATAATTCTCTCAAAAACAATCTGTGATGGGGACATTGAAGGTGACAATGACTAAGTTTTATTTCCTATATTTATCAAAGAGATAACTGCCTCAAAAATATTTCCATATATTTATCAAAGAGAGAACTCCCTTCAAAATGAAGGGCGGCTATGATTTGGTCCTCAAATATGAAGGGCGGCTATTAATGGGTAGGTTACTTGCTAAATGTAATTAGAACTTTATAATCAGATAAGAATACTAGTTATTAATTGGCGCAAGAATATCTCACTAACCTCCTCTGGGACTGTATAAATTTATCCCATGGTCATTACAAAATGCAGCGTAGAAGCATCGATCGATTTGCAATCTCGGTATGTCCGACGATATCTGTTTATACTCATCTTTGTATAGTATATGAGAAATAATACTTCGTTAACTGCAATTTTGTTGAGGTTTGAATGCAGATATATACTAGCTAACGTTAATTGAGATTGCTGTTTGTTAAATGTTTATATGCAGAAGAGAAGATGGATACTGTGTACAAGTACAAAATAAGCGTGACACTGTTAGTAATTATGTTTGCATTTAATGTGGCGATGGTCATGGCGGATCCGACATGCAGTCCGAGTGGAAACTTCTTTTGCAACGCTGGAAGATGCTGCAGCAAGTTCAACTGGTGCGGCAGCAGTGCACAGTACTAATATATCTCCGCTACTAATATATCTCTAATGTATCTTATTACCAGTGTTCAATAATAATGTTCCATGTCTCTTATGTACTTTCTACAATGGTTCAATTTGTGCACTTACATATAGGTTTATATATATCTTATAAACGGGCCTTATTCAGGGCTTCTATAGATTCAAAAGGTTATAAACTAGCAATTGCACCAAAAGTGTACAATGTGAACGCTAATAGGCAGGCATACAAGAGAGGTTGACTTTGGAGGCAGTGATGAGGAAGTGTATGTTGAAGAGAGTGGAATGTTATGCACGAAAAGAGAATAACAAATGGAGGAGATCATGGTTCATGATGGAAGAAACTGAAATTGTTGCCGACGAAAGAGTTACAGAAAAAAGCATAGGAGCACGAGTAGCTCAATCTCAATAGTGTTTGCCACGGAAAATAGGTGTCCACCTGCCATGTCCACGAGATAACAATGAATGATATAAGTTTCTAAATGGTACTATTATGCTCCGACGAAAATAAAACTGCTTAACTAAATTTTCCATAATAATATGTTTGTGGACTTAATTTACTTTATTAGGATTTCATGATTTAATTATTTTTCTTTTCACTTTCTCTTATACATTATATTTCAGAAAAACTAGAAAACTGTGAAGAAACATACACTAACTATACTCCCATCAAACGGAGGAACTATAAAGCGACAAATATTTGCCGGAAAACGATGTGGATTATTTCATGGCAATACACAATACTATGAGTAAAAAAAATACTGAGAGGAAGTCTAGTTACCCTATCTTCAACATTGTTGGCTTCCTCCAAGCACTGTAATCTCCATAACATGGCAGGAGGATGGCCATTAGCAACTGAACTGGTGTATTTATTATAGCTTTGTGTAAATAACAAGGTCTATACTTTAACATTAAAAAAAGAAGAAAATGTTAAACAATCAATGCGGTAACTGAAATAATCATGGAGAAGGGTAGAATTAAGGTTTGGAAGCCAAAAATAGCAAGGTTGAATTGTAGTAAGAAAACAACTTGAAACAAAATGGGGATCACACTGTAATGTGTATTCTAGGATATTTTTGGATGCGATAAGGAATTAAAGACAAATGTATCACCGCCAAATGAATTTTCAAATAAAGGGATGGCTTGAAAACAAGTCCTAGATTCATTTTCACTCTTTAAAATATCTCTCATTTTTTTTCTTTTGGAGGTAAGTCCAACATATTTTCGCCATCAAGTTAAGAGCAATCTGCCGTAAAAAAATTCCAATGAAGGGTGAGAAAATTTAACATTCCTCAACAAAACACATTGTAAATTTGGCAAGTACAGGTTTTTCAAGAAACAATCTTGCTATTGATGGCATTAAAAATCAGTATGTTGCACAAGTTTACAAGCCCTCAAAATGATTCCTATAAATGGAAAACATAAAAAATGTCGAGAGCAGCTACGTCGGAAGAGCCTATCCATCACAGATGTTTTCCTGGGTTGACTGGTCAATGACCAATAGGTTGCTTACCACTTTTTTAGGGTGGATTTATCAGTGGACGTTGACCAGCCAACCTATGCAAACATATGTCATATTTAGGCTTCTGCAACAACTACATGGTATTGTAGCGCAACACTAGATAAAAGGGATACGTTATATATAATTAAATTCATCGATTCTGTGAAAACATATGTACCTCGAAGATATAATTAAAATGATAAAAGCTTTACCCCATTAATTATATCAAAATTTAATTAGTTATGCTATTATATTTTTTTCAAATAAAAAATTACATCTAGAATAATAGTCTTGGATGAAGAATTTTACATTCCATGAAAAGAAAAAATTCAATAAGACATACAAAGTCTGTTATGGAGCATTATAATATAGATATGATGATGACATAGATAGAGATTTAAATAATATCTACGAGATGCTAGAAAATATCAGAAGTCAAACCTTCAAAATTGTTGATCTAATTACCCTCAAACATTTAACTGAATGGTGAAATATCTTCCAATATTTGGTCAAATTACTCATGAGAGATTTTGCAAACTAGAAAAAAGAATGTAAGAATTAGATAAATTACTAGTAATCTTCTGATTATAGGGTGCATCCAATCATTTCCCTCCATGAGTAATTGTAAGGTAAACCCAAAAGAAAAAACAATCATTCCTAGCCACATGGGAGAAAACCAAAGATTTCTAAAAAATGGTGCAAAACAAGGGATTCATGCTTGACTAATATGCATCTTTGTTGATTTTCAGCTTTGTTGTGTGAAATATGTAGTTTACCTATTTCAAATCAAAGTGACCCAAAAAAAGGGTTCCGTGGACTGAGATTCTGGTTGCTGACTAGTTGGTTAGAATTTAGAAGAATCACCACCGAGGAAAAAATACGTATAGAAAAAACAATTTTAACAAAGTTTCATCAATTAAGATTGTGGTTCATATTTTGATGAACTCTAATGTTGTCATCACGCTTGTAAAATCCCACCATAGAAATGGAGATGAAAAAATGCATATGCTGCTACAGCCAAGGCTCTTACTACACCATTGGTGTAGCATGCCCAACATGATTTCAAATAGATCTAGCATAGAGAGTGGCACGAGCTTGATATGGGTTGAGATGGATCATATCTGATGTCGACATATAACTTGTTGAAAAGTGTCAAACAAGTCTCAAAGGTTAACTTCAATTCATGACTTGCAATGTAGCGTGTCGAGTAGGCTCTATGTGTAACAGCCCAAAAATACCAACACATACAACACAGTAAAATACAGGATAACTTTTTTTTTGACTTGCTTTGACACATAACACGACACAACATGTCGTCACAAGGTTACAACCAACACTAGGAACCACTTATTACGGGGAAGACCACAAGGTCAGCACGGAAACATTCACACCTATCAAGGACAATTTACTTTTCTTTTAGGCAAGACAACAAGGACGCCCAACCACATGACACACTTACATTTAGGGGCATCCCATGAGGAAATTCTTGTTAAATTTTCTTGTTTACTAAAATGTCTCTTAATTCTTAACTTACGTTCTTATAAAATTTCATGTAATGATTCACACAATTCTTTTCACAAGGGAGAACTTCTGTCTTTTCAACTATTGACTAAATAGCTTAAGGCCAAGCTTTCTAAACTAGGATCATCAATTTTATGTCCAAGGCTTTTTTTATTCATTTGATTTTAGAACATTTTCCATTTCTTACAAGGTTAATTAAACTTACTCAAGCCACTAACACATGTTCCAAACTTCTATTGCACAGGTGAAGGCATAAGCTCCGATTGAGTGGAAAGTACCGCTTAGGGTTCATAACAATAGCCTTCTTGTTTAAGGATCAAATTTTGACCTTGCTTAAGAAATATCACCATGAATCAAGGCAAGGGTTAACAGAACAGGACAACAGAATTTAGCTTCAGGGTCACATTGTTTACTATCAGTCTTTTATTGAGGTTAAGAGTTTATCAAGATTGGTTAAATGTTCCATCTAGACTTTACTTAATTAAGTTTGACAAAGGAGAACATTTCAAACGATAGAGAGATATTTAAGGTTTTATTAATCAATTTCCCTCCTACTTATTAAATCCTATCATCTTCTAAAATCTAACCATTGATTTCACCATGAGATCATTTAAGGTTTCACCATAAAAGGATAATGTTTATTAGTTTACTTTTAATAAGGACTATCCAGCTCACTTCATAGTACTTACAAACTCACATTGCTTACAAACTCATTGGCCTTAGAAGGATTTACAACTCAACATTTTAACTTAAGAGAAAAGTTTAACAGTACTTGTTTGCGAAAACAAAACAAGGTTATATCAATTCATTCCAACATGATGCACAAACCAAAGGGACCTACCATCTCTATTAATCTATGACTAGGGAACAAGAGTGTAATAACATGGAACATGCCCCGCTACTATTCTAAGGTTTAAAATACACTAGGATATCCCATAACCAAGCGGTAATCAAATTTCATCTTTCACGTGATAACCAAACAAATCAAAGTTTCAACAGTTACAACAAAGATACTCTACAATACATTTACTAAGGCACTGACCCTTCTTCTAAAATGTCCAAAGGCCCTTTCCAAATTTTTATAACATAATACTCATTCGTACAAAGGAACATCATAACAAAGTTGATGCAATAATCTACAAGTCTTTCCATCATCTAACCACGTAAGCCATCTACAACAATTAATAACCTGAGTCAGTTCGCGAGAACTGAGCAAGATAAGACTATACATAGCAACAATAAGCTACTAGCTAACAATACCATGAAAGGAAGCATTCTATTTCAAGAAATGGATCAAAGTTCTAACCTCTAACAACCTTTTTAAAACAAGATATAATTTTCAACATATCAACTAAGAAGAAATCCATAAGTTTTAGTTATGAAGAATACCTCGAAAACTACAAAAGTTTGACAACCAAATACGCAAGACTATGAAATTTAAATGATTAGACACAAGAGTTGAGAGTATTAGGATTTCAATCATGTAATCCCGTAGATTACGTGATTGAAATCTAAAGTGTAACCCATCAATCCACATTCTCAAGGAGAAGTCAAAAGATAAAAACCAGACCCGATCTTAGCTACCAAAAAGATTATAGTTTTTGGAATCGTTCCTTAGGGCCATAGGCCTAATAGGCTAGAAACGAACAACGAGGGTAATAACAAAGTTCCATCATGTAATCAAAAAGGTTTAAAGGATGAAAATCTTATATTCAACCCACAACCATTATATCTTAGGTAATAAGTGACTTCATAGCTAATAAGGATGAGTGGAAAGGACGATAAGAATGTCCGGAATAGGCATTGTCTAACAGCCTACCTACTGAACATAACCAGGGCTGGAATAGTGACAAGCCTCATTAATACCCAAGTTGAGTAGGCAATCTAGCATTCTAAACACCTCCTTGCAATTTTCATAATACTTTAGATTTATAACCCTCCCGTTCTAGAGGAACATAGCCATGAATCTAGACTTGGTTGAAATTTTCCGACGTCAACTCACTTTCTAATATCATAAACGATGTATACAAAGAAAATTCTCTCAACTCTCCTTAATTTACATCTCATCACTAAGTTTATGGTAACCTATGCAGTGATTAAACACATAATATACCATTGAAGATAGATATCCTCCAATAATGAACTTCTATAACGATGTAATTACAATTATTACGTTCGATACATATACAAACTATTCCATAGCTTCTTTTCCCTTTTTAGACAACAAAATATATTCACGACCTTCCATCACAATCATTCTAAATTTGTAATGAAAGGTCACTCATCAAGAAGGAAGTACAAAACAAGTTTGACTAAATTAAGGAACTTCATGTTACCTTAAGCAGTTGATGAAAACCTTAACTTTCACGAACCGTGAAAGATATTACCTTACTCCATCAAGGCATTATGTCTATACATAATTAAATCGATCACACAAGGAATCATCAACATACCATATCTTAACACCATAAAGGTCATTAATTTTATCAAATTTTACTCATAGAAAGAGTAGAATCAAATGGGGTTCTATCAATAATTTATGCCCTTCTATCAACCCAGGACATATTTTCGGTCCAAAACTTCCTTCTTAACAAGCATATATATTGAACTTCTAATTTCCAAATGCCCTAATAATTTGCACAATACACGAAGTGCATAATCAAGCTTATCATAAAAATAATAATAATTTAACTGTATATTTTCCTCCAGGGCAATAACATAATAGGAACCCAATACTAGTCAAAGCTGCAACGTTCTAGGGGCGATTACATACCCAGGTTCACAAAAGAAACAACGACATTTTTGCAGAAGGAAGTAACTTTATATATATATATATATATATATATATATATAAGACCGACAAGTTATTATATGATCAATCGAAGCATACACTGAGAACCTTTGTTTGTTTTATATATAAATGGGTTTGATCACGTCAACAAGAACAACCAACAGAGGCAAATCTAGAAGTAACAAACTGTTAACCATATACTGAACACAAATCCACAAAATCACAAATTTAAACCAATTTCTAGAAAGAAAAAGTTTCATTTCAAGAGGTTTATTAGATACTAGCATATTATGTATATGGTTAGTCTATCTTGCCTGTTTTAACGCATCCACCAGTCGTGAACATCCAGCAGGGACTGCTACAGCCACACGCCCTCCGCTTTATCCTCTGCTTCACTGGTCTTTTCTTGCAATATACCACACCAGGATTCCCTTTTGAAGGCACGACTAGAAGAATGCAATAGGTGGCTGTCCAAACACTAGATTGCTTCAATGCAGCTGCTTTGGGGGTGAGAGTCGAACTGCTTACCACTCAGTTCGAGAGCACTTGCGCTAGAAAGCTAAACACCAACCATGGTTTGAAGCTCGGACACAAGACATAATGATTACATCGCTCCTGGCTCTGAAAGGCATCTACCGTATTGATACACAAACCTTTTCCTTCATCAGATTTGGGGACAACATCAAACTCTCGGTGCAAACATTACAGCTGTAGCTTGTAAGGTGTGATAATTCCAACAGAACCCTTTATGCCTGCCAACTTAGTGACTCATTGAAGATGCTCATATCTCAGAATTTATCACCATTCTGTCAAAAGCTTGACTTCATCAAAATATGTCTGATCCTGAAGGAGATCATCTTTATTAGGCATTACACCACCACTAGTTACATGATTTTAGCACTCTCTAAGTCCCTCGACAGTATTAGAGAATCCTTGGCACCATTTCATATTTTATAAAATCATTTCTATGAATTGAACCTGTTTCCAAAGAATGAGGATCTTCACGACAAAATTTCTGCCACAAACTGGCAGAAAAGAATTTTGCGTACAGGTAACTATAATAACCTGATGCTGCAAGTCTGTTGCTGCAAACATTTTTCTTTCTTTGTTCATAGATAAGACCAATTCCTCTGGTATCACATCCCCTGTTGAGTAATGTTTTGCAAATTGTTTTAGCACCCTATGATCCCAAGCAAAGTACTCAAAGAGGTTCGCTGGTGTCTCTGCAAAGTCAAGTACAGTCCTTGTCCCAGAGAAATGTTGATAATCCATGCGTGAAAGAAGAGAGTGTATAGCATGGCCGAACTCATGAAATAGTGTTTCTACTTCCCAAAGATTTAGCAATCCTGAGATGATCTTGCTGGAAGAGGGAAATTGCAAACCAATGCAACTACAGGGAGTTGATACTCTGTTTCAGACAAACGCCTGCCACCTTTGATTGAAAAATGTGCACACCCTGGGTACTTGTCTTTGCGTACATACAAATCAAGATACATGCATCCCAGATCTCCCTGTGCAAGATCATGACGAGTAGCAATAAG
The DNA here is from genome assembly GCA_019776745.2 of Taxus chinensis. Lineage (NCBI taxonomy): Eukaryota > Viridiplantae > Streptophyta > Pinopsida > Cupressales > Taxaceae > Taxus > Taxus chinensis. The sequence continues at coordinate 182,837 of JAHRHJ020003202.1, forward strand.
CTTGTCCAATACATCTAAATTGGCCTTGGGCATAGTATGACCTGTGATATATGCCTGTTTCCTGATCTGATCAATAAGAAATTCTGAATGAAATAAAGAGGATGCTGATCAAAGAGAGAGGTTTCTGGATCAAAGAAAGAGGCTTCTTCCTTACTATTACGTGCCTGCAGTCTGGCTGAACACTGTGGCAGGGCTCTGCTGTGGATCCCTGACAAGAACACACCTCACAGCACCCCAGGAAGAGGAGGTAATATGCTACTTCACCAGCTTGCGGCTTCATCTATAACCACCATATCTAACCCATGGCTAGGCGCTGAAAACTTCCGGTCAGTATTAGAAACAGTAGTGCACGCAATCTCAGCCTCACTTGCAAAACTTGCCTCAAGATTTGATCGAGCTTCTTCCATGTTAAATTCACCACCTGGACAGAAGTGACTTTCCAAAATGAAAGGCAAGATAGCTCAACCAAAACTTTATCTCGTTCTTCTATTACAGCTGCAAGATTTTGCAACAGCAGATCACGACTGTGGTCGTGTGCAACCAGAACATCAGGATCAACACCATGGTTCCTTGGGCTCACCCTGTAGTAGCTGTCACACTTACTCACTCTGGAGGCCACTGATTTTCTGAGATAAGTTTACATCTTGACCCTGTAGCTGCTGCATACAGCCAAATACTTCCTCACGACACTCCTAGGAGAAGTTCAGTTCTGCGCCCATGGATTCTACCTGTACAGCACGATTTTTGGAGACCCACACCCACCCTTGCAACGTCAGGGTGATAGACCTTCATTTCACCATCAATGAATCCACTGTCCAGAACACGCCAAGGAGGAGCAAGTCAAAATGACGTGACAGGGTTATAAATTATGGTAGGTTGGTGACAGTTAGTATGTTGAAAAATGAAGATAGTTGGTGGAGGCGCCCAACCACACACCACTAGGTCCAAAAAGAACAAAACAACACTCGTGGAACAACTTCTCTCTCATGCCAGGCAGGTCGCAGAGATGGCTATAAAGGATTGCAGTGGAGGGCAGGTAGAAAAGAGCCGATGCCCAGCGGGGCATTACATTCTCCTCCCCTTAAGAAGCATCGTCCTCGATGCGACATAACACAAAGGAAAAGAAATGGTAAGCAACCAAGAATAGGCACAGGAGAGAGTACACTCTATGGTTTAAAATTTTAGTTGATTAAAGCACGGTCACAAGGTAGCCTTAGGAACATTTGGTAGAATTTTTAACTTTCAATGTTCTGTGAAGATTGGCAGTTCTTTCTTGTTCATCATTTCATTAGTCTCTTTTCATTAGCACTATTCTTAGTTTAATTTCTTTTAAAATTTCATCATTGCAGAGTTTTGGTTTATTCTTTATTGTGGGTGCCCAACATGAACTGCTAACACAACACCCTATTAGGTTCAAAAGACACTACAGATTCACAAGCACACAAGTATATACTTCAAGATTGTATTACACCACAAAAGGTTACTCAAATACGGAATAGAATAGGCACAGTCCAAATAGTACACGTCACACATCAATGACTGACATACCAAATACTCAAACTAAAGAGTACTACAATCCACCAGACATTCCCTCAATTTGCATCAATGAAAGACTCACATAACACCAAACCATGCTACAGGTACATAGTGTCCACAAGGGAATCAATGACATAACCACAACATCACAACACATATCCATCTGACATGAGTAACACATACATCAAAAGACCACTACCAAACAGCACAATAACTCAACATATATCCTGAAACATCAACCATACAGACAAATATCATAAGCCTCCCTCAAACTCTTATGCCTCCCTCAAGTCTCTTATGCCTCCCTCAAACTCTTATGTCTCCCTCAAACTCTTATGCCTCCCTCAAGTCTCTTATGCCTCCCTCAAACTCTTATCCCTCCCTCAAGTCTCTTATGCCTCCCTCAAACTCTTATGCCTCCCTCAAGTCTCTTATGCCTCCCTCAAACTCTCAAGTCTCTTATGCCTCCCTCAAACTCTTATGCCTCCCTCAAGGAGGCCGGTTGACCCTATGGTCCAAGACACATAGAGTTCGAACACTCCTAACCCAAGTGACATAATAACGCGTGGTTCAACAACCCGCTAGTTATATGTACTCCTTGGGGCATACCCCCATACAACGAAGCGGGTCCATAGGTCCAACCAATCCATGGTGCATCCCATGACCCTATTCCACACATCACGACATTAGAACCAGCACAACAATCCAATCAAAGTGCCAAGTGGCAAAGTACAAGCCTTGGGCAAGGTGGTAAAAATTCCAAATTTAAAAGAAGACCCAAAATCAAGCAAAAATAAATGGCCAAATAGCCATAGTTAGTATCAAAATCCCCATGTTAGTGCCATAAACCAAGGAAATGCCCAAAATTGTAAAGCATTGCAATCAAGAAAAGTTGCTGGTCCTTACAAAATAAAGTAAAAAGCTCAATTTACGAATAAAATCAACTTATAATAATGTCACATTACGATAACTGTGTGGCCTTATCTAGCCACCAAGGGGTACTCAATGAGTTGCTAGCACTCGGAACATCGAGCCTCAGCTCGTAAAATACATATCAATAATACAACTGTCATCACCTCCATCTGAATCATCCCGCCACCACTTCGACAAGGCTAAACATAGTCATAGTTGCACTTAGGTTGCATACATACAACCACATAGGGAGAGAGGAAAGAATCACAGGTTGTCTACTAAACCGAGTTTTGGCTCAAGTTATTGACCCATGGTACACCATTCCTCACTCTCAACATACACTTCTACCGATTTCCCTCAGGGTCGGTTAGCGTAAGGTTCACAACATAACATACAACAACATCACTAACATAATGGTGGCACACACAAAACTACCATAACGTCTTACATATGGTATGTATACAGGGTAGATCACAATCATACATCCACAGGGCGTAATACATCACTTTACCACATTCTACACCCAAAGCGCAATCACCATACGATAGGGTTCATACACTCACCGTATGACCCCAAATCACAACACAAAGCATTACATATTACACAGAATTCATACATACGATGAACATAGTACATCACAACATAACATTCATTGCTACATAGCAAGGTGGTACACACATTTCTTCAAAACATGGTAAAAAACATCAAGATACAACTCATTTCTTTTAGCATCAATCTAGTCATACAACACATTGATACACCCACATATCACAATATGTCACAATGCTCTAACACTATGTCATCCACTTACAAGTCTTTTCACACATCACAAACAATGTTTCACACGTGAATTCTTCATAGCATCCACAAGAAGGAGAGAGAATACTCCCATCCCCATCATATCAACATGATTACAAACAGGCACAAGGTGACATACACATCATGTGCGTTCACAATATCACAATTACGACAATAATCACATCACGTTTAAAGCACATTACTCTTCCAATATCTACCACCATCATGCAACATCATCATCATCATGCAGTATCATCATGTAACACCACCACCAAAACCATGTAACATCATCATATAACACCAATCCGGCCCATAGGTTCGAGAGCATGAACCTATGCTCTGATACCAAGTGTAACGACCCAAAAACCACCACACAAACAACACAGTGAAATACAGGATAATTTTTTTTTTACTTGCTTTGACACATAACACGACACAACATGTCGTCACAAGGTTACAACCAACACTAGGAACCACTTGTTACGGGGAAGACCACAAGGTCAGCACGGAAACGTTCACACCTATCAAGGACAATTTTTTACTTTTCTTTTGACAAGACAACATGGAAGTCCAACCACATGACACACTTACATTTAGGGGCATCCCATGAGGAAATTCTTGTTAAATTTTCTTGTTTACTAAAATGTCTCTTAATTCTTAACTTACGTTCTTATAAAATTTCATGTAATGATTCACACAATTCTTTTCACAAGGGAGAACTTCTTTCTTTTCAACTATTGACTAAATAGCTTAAGGCCAAGCTTTCTAAACTAGGATCATCAATTTTATGTCCAAATTTTTTTATTCATTTGATTTTAGAACATTTTCCATTTCTTACAAGGTTAATTAAACTTACTCAAGCCACTAACACATGTTCCACACTTCTATTGCACAGGTGAAGGCATAAGCTCCGATTGAGTGGAAAGTACCGCTTAGGGTTCATAACAATAACCTTCTTGTTTAAGGATCAATTTTTGACCTTGCTTAAGAAATATCACCATGAATCAAGGCAAGGGTTAACAGAACAGGACAACAGAATTTAGCTTCAGGGTCACATTGTTTACTATCAGTCTTTTATTGAGGTTAAGAGTTTATCAAGATTGGTTAAATGTTCCATCTAGACTTTACTTAATTAAGTTTGACAAAGGAGAACATTTCAAACGATAGAGAGATATTTAAGGTTTTATTAATCAATTTCCCTCCTACTTATTAAATCCTATCATCTTCTAAAATCTAACCATTGATTTCACCATGATTTCACCATAAAAGGATATGTTTATTAGTTTAACTTTAATAAGGACTATCCAGCTCACTTCATAGTACTTACAAACTCATTGCTACTAGGCCTTAGAAGGATTTACAACTCAACATTTTAACTTAAGAGAAAAGTTTAACAGTACTCGTTTGCGAAAACAAAACAAGGTTATATCAATTCATTCCAACATGATGCACAAACCAAAGGGACCTACCATCTCTATTAATCTATGACTAGGGAGCAAGAGAGTAATAACATGGGACATGCCACGCTACTATTCTAAGGATTTAAAATACACTAGAATATCCCATAACCAAGCGGTAATCAAATTTCATCTTTCACATGATAACCAAACAAAGCCAAAGTTTCAACAGTTACAACAACAATACTCTACAATACATTTACTAAGGCACTGACCCTTCTTCTAAAATGTCCAAAGGCCCTTTCCAAATTTTTATAACATAATACTCATTCGTACAAAGGAACATCATAACCAAGATTGATGCAATAATCTACAAGTCTTTCCATCATCTAACCACGTAAGCCATCTGCAACAATTAATAACCTGAGTCAGTTCGCGAGAACTGAGCAAGATAAGACTATACATAGCAACAATAAGCTACTAGCTAACAATACCATGAAAGGAAGCATTCTATTTCAAGAAATGGATCAAAGTTCTAACCTCTAACAACCTTTTGAAACAAGATATAATTTTCAACATATCAACTAAGAAGAAATCCATAAGTTTTAGTTATGAAAATACCTCGAAAACTACAAAAGTTTGACAACCAAATACGCAAGACTATGAAATTTAAATGATTAGACACAAGAGTTGAGAGTATTAGGATTTCAATCATGTAATCCCGTAGATTACGTGATTGAAATCTAAAGTGTAACCCATCAATCCACATTCTCAAGGTGAAGTCAAAAGATAAAAACCAGACCCGATCTTAGCTGCCAAAAAGAATATAGTTTTGGAATCGTTCCGTAGGGCCATAGGCCTAATAGGCTAGAAACGAACAACGAGGGTAATAAAAAAGTTCCATCATGTAATCGAAAAAGGTTTAAAGGATGAAAATCTTATATTCAAACCCACAACCATTATATCTTAGGTAATAAGTGACTTCATAGCTAATAAGGATGAGTGGAAAGGACGATAAGAATGTCCGGAATAGGCATTGTCTAACAGCCTACCTACTGAACATAACCAGGGCCGGAATAGTGACAAGCCTCATTAATACCCAAGTTGAGTAGGCAATCTAGCATTCTAAACACATCCTTGCAATTTTCATAATACTTTAGATTTATAACCCTCCCGTTCTAGAGGAACATAGCCATGAATCTAGACTTGGTTGAAATTTTCCGACGTCAACTCACTTTCTAATATCATAAACGATGTATACAAAGAAAAGTCTCTCAACTCTCCTTAATTTACATCTCATCACTAAGTTTATGGTAACCTATGCAGTGATTAAACACATAATATACCATTGAAGATAGATATCCTCCAATAATGAACTTCTATAACGATGTAATTACAATTATTACATTCGATACATATACAAACTATTCCATAGCTTCTTTTCCCTTTTTAAACAAAAAAATATATTCACGACCTTCCATCACAATCATTCTAAATTTGTAATGAAAGGTCACTCATCAAGAAGGAAGTACAAAACAAGTTTGACTAAATTAAGGAACTTCATGTTACCTTAAGCAGTTGATGAAAACCTTAACTTTCACGAACCGTGAAAGATATTACCTTACTCCATCAAGGCATTATGTCTATACATAATTAAATCGATCACACAAGGAATCATCAACATACCATATCTTAACACCATAAAGGTCATTAATTTTATCAAATTTTACTCATAGAAGGAGTAGAATCAAATGGGGTTCTATCAATAATTTATGCCCTTGTATCAACCCAGGACATATTTTCGGCCCAAAACTTCCTTCTTAACAAGCATATATATTGAACTTCTAATTTCCAAAAGCCCTAATAATTTACACAATACACGAAGTGCATAATCACACTTATCATAAAATAATAATAATAATTTAACTGTATATTTTCCTCCAGGGCAATAACATAATAGGAACTCAATACTAGTTCAAAGCTGCAAATTCTAGGAACAAGATTACAATACCCAGGTTCAGAAAGACAAGTGACATTTTTTAAAACTTAACATTATAAAATTATTATATATATATATATTTCATATGATCAATCGAAGCATACACTGAGAACCTTTGTTTGTCTTTATATATAAATGGGCTTTGATCATGTCAACAAGAACAACCAACAGAGGCAAATCTAGAAGTAACAAACTGTATAACCATATATTGAACACAAATCCACAAAATCACAGATTTAAACCAATTTCTAGAAGGAAAAAGTTTCATTTCAAGAGGTTTATTAGATACTAGCATATTATGTATATGGTTAGTCTATCTTTCCTGTTTTAACACATCCACCAGCCGTGAACATCCAAGCAGGGACTGCTACAGCCACACGCCTTGACCGCTTTATCCTCTGCTTCACTGGTCTTTTCTTGCAATATACCACACCGGGATTTCCCTTTTGAAGGCACGACTAGAAGAATGTCAATAGGTGGTTGTCCAAACACTATATTGCTTCAATGAAACTGCTTTGACAAGGTGAGAGTCGAACTGCTTACCACTCAGTCCGAGAGAACTTGTGCTAGAAGGCTAAACACCAACTAGGGTTTGAAGCTCAGACACAAGACATAAAGATTATATCGCTTCTGGTTCTGAAAGGCATCTACCGTATTGATACACAATCCTTTTCCTTCATCAGATTTGGGGACAGCATCAAACTCTCGGTGCTAAACGATTTTGAGGAAATGTTAAGGTGATAGGCATTTCTAGAACTTTACTGCCAATTAAGTTTGACCAAAGAGCTCATTTCAATCTCGAATTTATCACCATTCTGTCCATCTTACTAAGGTTAATTCAATCAAACCTATGCTTAAGATTTAATATCCCTCATCTTTACAGAACAGGCATTACAACCACCACTAGGACATGGTTTTAGCATCTTTCAAACAGTCCCTCAACCAGTATTGTTAAAGGATCAAAAACATTTTCACCATATGCTTATAAAATCATCACTAAGAATTGAACCATTCCAAAGAAGAGAGGATCTTCACGAGTTTAATTCTTAAAATGGACTATCCATTTTGCTACAGGTAACTATCATAGATTACTTATAACAAACATTTTTTTTCTTTGCTACTAAACCATTCCTTAGGAGGATTTACAGGTTTACTCAATCATTTTAACTCAAGAAAAGTTTCTAAAAGCTAAAGTACTCAAATGAGGTTCATTTAAGGTGGACCAACAAAACAATGTTTATTAGCTTGGATCAGAATAAGAAATATCAATTATCATATTTTCCAAAAGATAGTTTGATTGCACAGGTCTCAAAGGTTACAGTATCACATCTACATTAATATTGAATAAATTTTGGCAATGAACTTTTAAGATGGAAGTATCCAGCTCACTTCTTATGCAACATGGGACTACTAAGCCTTAGAAGGATTTACATACTGCAACATTTGTTAAAAGAGCACTAGAATAACTTGTAACCAAGTTATTGCGTGCAAACATGCACAAATCAAGAAGATAACATATCATCTTTCACATGATAACCAAACATGACTGGAAAGGGATTAAAAGTAACAACAATGTCTGACATAGCCCCGCTACATTCTAAGGATTAAAGTTCACTAGAATACATAACCAAGACCGGAAATACAACATTTCATCTTTCACATGATAACCAAACAAGCCATGGTTTCAACAGTTACAACAACAATACTCTACAATGTTACATTTACTAGGCACTGACCCTTCTTCTAAAATGTCCAAAGGCCCTTTCCAAATTTTATAACATAATACACATTCGTACAAAGGAACATCATAACCAAGATTGATGCAATAATCTACAAGTCTTTCCATCATCTAACCATGTAAACCATTTGCAACAATTAATAACCTGAGTCAGTTCGCGAGAACTGAGCAAGATAAGACTATACATAGCAACAATAAGCTACTAGCTAACAAAACCATGAAAGGAAGCATTCTATTTCAAGAAATGGATCAAAGTTCTAACCTCTAACAACCTTTTAAAAACAAGATATAATTTTCAACATATCAACTAAGAAGAAAATCCATAAGTTTTAGTTATGAAAATACCTCTAAAACTACAAAAGTTTGACAACCAAATACGCAAGACTATGAAATTTAAATGATTAGACACAAGAGTTGAGAGTATTAGGATTTCAATCATGTAATCCCGTAGATTACATGATTGAAATCTAAAGTGTAACCCATCAATCCACATTCTCAAGGTGAAGTCAAAAGATAAAAACCAGACCCGATCTTAGCTGCCAAAAAGAATATAGTTTTGGAATCGTTCCGTAGGGCCATAGGCCTAATAGGCTAGAAACAAACAACGAGGGTAAAACAAAGTTCCATCATGTAATCAAAAAGGTTTAAAGGATGAAAATCTTATATTCAAACCCACAACCATTATATCTTAGGTAATAAGTGACTTCATAGCTAATAAGGATGAGTGGAAAGGATGGTAAGAATGTCTGGAATAGGCATTGCCTAACAGCCTACCTACTGAACATAACCAGGGCCGGAATAGTGACAAGCCTCATTAATACTCAAGTTGAGTAGGCAATCTAGCATTCTAAACACATCCTTGCAATTTTCATAATACTTTAGATTTATAACCCTCCCGTTCTAGAGGAACATAGCCATGAATCTAGACTTGGTTGAAATTTTCCGACGTCAACTCACTTTCTAATATCATAAATGATGTATACAAAGGAAAAGGTCTCTCAACTCTCCTTAATTTACATCTCATCACTAAGTTTATGGTAACCTATGCAGTGATTAAACACATAATATACCATTAAAGATAGATATCCTCCAATAATGAACTTCTATAACGATGTAATTACAATTATTACGTTCGATACATAAACAAACTATTCCATAGCTTCTTTTCCCTTTTTAGACAACAAAATATATTCACGACCTTCCATCACAATCATTCTAAATTTGTAATGAAAGGTCACTCATCAAGAAGGAAGTACAAAACATTTTTGACTAAATTAAGGAACTTCATGTTACCTTAAGCAGTTGATGAAAACCTTAACTTTCACGAACCGTGAAAGATATTACCTTACTCCATCAAGGCATTATGTCTATACATAATTAAATCGATCACACAAGGAATCATCAACATACCATATCTTAACACCATAAAGGTCATTAATTTTATCAAATTTTACTCATAGAAAGAGTAGAATCAAATGGGGTTCTATCAATAATTTATGCCCTTCTATCAACCCAGGACATATTTTCAGTCCAAAACTTCCTTCATAACAAGCATATATATTGAACTTCTAATTCCCAAATTCCCTAATAATTTGCACAATACACGAAATGCATAATCACGCTTATCATAAAAAAAATAATAATAATTTAACTGTATGTTTTCCTCTAGGGCAACAACATAACAGGAAACCAATACTAGTCAAAGCTGCAACATTCTAGGGGCGATTACATACCCAGGTTCACCAAAAGAAAACAACGACATTTTTGCAGAAGGAAGTAACTTTAAAATTTATATTTATATATATATATATAAATGCTATATATATATATATATCCTGTATATGGATAGATCCGATATATAGAGGTATTATGGATTTCATATGATCAATCGAAGCATACACTGAGAACCTTTGTTTGTTTTATATATATAAATGGGTTTGATCACGTCAACAAGAACAACCAACAGAGGCAAATCTAGAAGTAACAAACTGTTAACCATATACTGAACACAATCCACAAAATCACATATTTAAACCAATTTCTAGAAGGAAAAAGTTTCATTTCAAGAGGTTTATTAGATACTAGCATATTATGTATATGGTTAGTCTATCTTGCCTGTTTTAACGCATCCACCAGTCGTGAACATCCAGCAGGGACTGCTACAGCCACACGCCTTCTGCTTTATCCTCTGCTTCACTGGTCTTTTCTTGCAATATACCACACCAGGATTCCCTTTTGAAGGCACAACTAGAAGAATGCAATAGGTGGTTGTCCAAACACTAGATTGCTTCAATGCAGCTGCTTTGGGGGGTGAGAGTCGAACTGCTTACCACTCAGTCATGAGAGCACTTGCGCTAGAAAGCTAAACACCAACCATGGTTTGAAGCTCAGACACAAGACATAATGATTACATCGCTCCTGGTTCTGAAAGGCATCTACCGTATTGATACACAATCCTTTTCCTTCATCAGATTTGGGGACAACATCAAACTCTCAGTGCAAACATTACAGCTGTAGCTTGTAAGGTGTGATAATTCCAACAGGAACCCTTTATGCCTTCCAACTGTAGTGACTTGCTTTGAAGATGCTCACTTCAATCTCATCAAGTTTCTCTGCATTCCTGTAGGACTGTGATTGACCTAACAACATGGCAGACAAGGATGCGGAGTGTCACAGATTTAATTCCAAGCCCTGATCATCTTTACCAGGCAACACCATCCCAATGATCCTTGCAACCTCTGACACCACTGGTTTAGGTCTCAAACAGTATTGAAGGATCCAAGGCACCAAATTTTATCAAATATCATGCTTCTATGGAATCTCTATAACATATTTTTTCAAAATTTAAAGATTTTATCTATCATGACAATATATTTCTTCCACAAACTTAGTCCTAAAGCTACTTTCTGCGTACATGAATATAACTCACCTTACGCTGCAAGTCTGTTGCTGCAAACTTTTTTCTTTCTTTGTTCATAGATAAGACCAATTCCTCTGGTATCACATCCCCTATTGAGTAATGTTTTGCAAATTGTTTTAGCACCCTATGATCCCAAGCAAAGTACTCAATCAGGTAATCGCTAGTGTCTCTGCAAAGTCATGTACAGTCCTTGTAACGGAGAAATGTTGATGAATCCGTGCATTGGATGACCAGAGTGTATAGCATGGCCGAACTCAAGAAACAGTGTTTCTACTTCAACATTGCATTTAGATCTGCCTGACAAGTTCATACTTGCAAGAGGCAAATTGTGCAAACCAATGCAACTACACTGAAATGGATACAGATCTGCCTCAATGACAATCACTCTTCCACGGGTTGCATCGTGAAAATGTGCACACCCAGAAAGGTACTTGTCATTGAAAATCTTTGCAAATCAAGATCTCATGCAGGTCTGCTGGTAACACCCTCACTGTCACAAGGTCGATTTACGAGTAGTAAAAATCTTGTCCAGGAGACATCCAAATTGGCCTTGGGCACAGGATGACTTGTGAGATATGCCTATTTCCTAATCAGATCAACAACAAAGTCTGAATGAAATACAGAGGATGCTGATCAAAGAGAGAGGCTGCTGGATCAAAGAAAGAGGATTCTTCCTTACTGTTACGTGCCTGCAGTCTGGCTGAACAATGTGGCAGGGCTCTACTGTGGAACCCTAATAAGAACACACCTCACAGTGCCCCAGGAAGAGGAGGTAATTCGCTACTTCACCAGCTTGCGGCTTCACCTATAACCACCATATCGAACCCATGGCTAGGCGCTGGAAAACTTCCGGTCAGTATTAGAAACAATAGTGAATGCAATCTCAGCCTCACTTGCAAAAATTTCCTCAAGATTTTATTGAGCTTCTTCCATGTTAAATTCACCACCTGAACAAAAGAAATTTTCCAAAATGAAAGGCAAGACAGCTCAGCCAAAAATTTATCTCGTTCTTCTACTATAACTGCAAGATTTTGCAACAGCAGATCATGACTGTGGTCGCGCGCAACTAGAACATCAGTCTCAGCACCAACGGTTCCTTGGGTTTCACCTTGCAGCAGCTATCACACTTAACTCTCGCTGGAGGCCACTGGTTTTTTTAGATAAGTTTACCTCTCAACCCTGTAGCTGCTGCATATAGCCAAATACTTCCTCACGGCACTCCTAGGAGAAGTTCAGTTCTGCGCCCATGGATTCTGCCTGTACAGCACGATTTTTGGAGACCCACACCCACCCTTGCAACGTCAGGGTGACAGACCTTCATTTCACCATCAATGAATCCACTGTCCAGAACACGCCAAGGAGGAGTAGGTCAAAATGAGGTGACAGGGTTATAAATTATGGTAGGTTGGTGACAGTTAGTATGTTGAAAAATGAAGATAGTTGGTGGAGGTGCCCAACCACACACCACTTGCCAAAAAGAACAAAACAACACTCGTGGAACAACTTCTCTCTCACGCCAGGCAGGTCGCAGAGATGGCTATAAAGGATGGCAGTGGAGGGCAGGTAGAAAAGGAGCCGATGCCCAATGGGGCATTACACTATGGGGGCCACATTGGTGCCAAAGGGTGGGATGGGTTTATAATGGACTTGGCCCAAATCACTCATATCAATTCGAGCTCGGTGTATTGACAAGTTATGGGACAAGATTGTTGGATTAGCTCAATTTGTATGCAACAAAAAAGGAGTTCGAGGAAAAGGTAGTTAGGGGTTGCTTTCAGCAAAAATAAAGGTTGAATCACTTGAGGGGCTCACACATTATGACCCTTGCAAAGAAGACCTTATCTGAGTTACTCCCTAATGCAAAGTTTGATTGGACTTATCCAAGATGGAAGAATGCAGGGAGGAGGAGAGGAGTTCTTTGTAAAGGAGGTGAATAGGCATAGATAACCTTCTTTTTCCATTCAAATAACCCCTCCAAGTAATCATTGGTATATTTCTCTAACCATTTTTCAATAGCAGTGATGTGGAGACCAATAAGAATAGTTATGCTCAAGATAATGTGCCTCAACTATATGCCTAAGGAGTTGAGAAAGAGGGTTGTCAACAGATTCAACGAGGATTATGAAGGGTGAGTGGATTAAATGGAGTAGTTTAATTTGGTAATACATAATTTGTGTGTAGTAGATCTGAATGCATATTGTGCACAAGGTAAAGCTATTGGCTCTTAAATTTGACCAAAAATATCTTGATATATCTGTCGCTGACATAGTTAGTGTGGGTGTTTCAATGTATAGATGCACATTTTCTTTAATTTAATTGGAAAAATATAATTCAATGCATTTTACTAGTTAAAATTTTCATGGGTTTTAATTTTATTGGTTTAATTCTGAACGAATTTTTATTGAAATGATAAGAATTTAAATGGGTTTTAGTTTTAGCACTAAAATCGAAGTAAAAGCTAAAGTTATTTATTTTATTATTTACATTTTTTTCATAATGATTTTTATAAGAGATTCCAGTGACCCACACTCAGTTTGATGGTTTTTATGTGTTTATTGATTTGCATGTCTTCTCGTCTAATTTCAATTGTTTGTTTATGCATTTATTTATTAAATTTATTTAATAATTAGTTTAGTTATCATACTTTTTACAAAATTAGAATATTGCAAAGTTGGGCTTTCATTACATCATAATTTGATTATTTTAGCAGTTTAAATGCATCTCAATTTTCACCATTTTGATTGAGGGGTCATTTTGTTTGAATTACTAAATTTTTCCTTTAAGGTGTCAATGAACTTGTACTTGATTTAATAAAACACATAGTTTCTCATTTAAAAAATTATTCTTAATTTTAGTGACATGGATACTTGATTAATTTTTGTCTTATGAAGTATAAAACATTCATACTACTTTTCATTATAATAAAATTCAAACCAGCCCTTCAAAAATAATCTGTGATAGGGGAAATTGAAGGTGACAATGAGTAAGATTTATTTCCTATATTTATCAAAGAGATAACTCCCTCAAAAAGGAAGGATGGGTATTACCCTTCAAATTTGATTCCTGATGGGGTCGTTGAAGGTGACAATACTGGAGGTTTGTTTCATATATTTTAAGGGTGAGAATAAAAGAGAGAACTCCCTCGAAAATGAAGGGCGGCTATGACTAAGTCCTCGAATATGGAGGGCGGCTATGAAGGGCGGCTATGACTAAGTCTTCAAATAATCAGATAAGATTAAAAGTTTATAATCAGATAAGATTACTAGTTATTAGATGCCGACAGAATAATCCTCTGGGACTGTATAAATATATCCCATGGTCATTACAAAACGCAGAGTAGAAGCATCGATCGAGCTGCAATCTCGGTATGTCCGATGATATCTGAAATAATACTTCGTTAACTGCAATTTTGTTGAGGTTTGAATGCAGATATATACTAGGTAGCTAACGTTAATTGAGATTGCTATTTGTTAAATGTTTATATGCAGAAGAGAAGATGGATACTGTGTACAAGTACAAAATAAGCGTGACACTGTTAGTAATTATGTTTGCATTTAATGTGGCGATGGTCATGGCGGATCCGACATGCAGTCCGAGTGGAAACTTCTTTTGCAACGCTGGAAGATGCTGCAGCAAGTTCAACTGGTGCGGCAGCAGTGCACAGTACTGCGCCAAGGGAAATTGCATTGCTCAGTGCTGGCCCGGGGTCTCGGCGCTTACTCAAATTCTCGCCGGAAGAAATCTTACCTCGGCCAACCTCAATAATCCATGACATCCTTCCTACTTCACTCTACGGATCCATCCATCTATCACAATCGTTTGTAAACACCTAATAAATAAGGATGGTAAAATATAGCCGCTACTAATATCTCTCTAATGTATCTTATTACCAGTGTTCAATAATAATGTTCCATGTCTCTTATGTACTTTCTACAATGGTTCAATTTGTGCACTTACATATACGTATATATATCTTATAAACGGGCCTTATTCAGGGCTTCTATAGATTCAAAAGGTTATAAACTAGCAATTGCACCAAAAGTGTACAATGTGAACGCTAATAGGCAGGCACATAATAGAGGTTGACTTTGGAGGCAGTAATGAGCAAGTGTATGTTGAAGAGAGTGGAATGTTATGCACGAAAAGAGAATAACAAATGGAGGAGATCATGGTTCATGATGGAAGAAACTGAAATTGTTGCCGATGAAAGAGTTACAGAAAAAAGCATAGGAGCACGAGTAGCTCAATCTCAATAGTGTTTGCCACGGAAAATAGGTGTCCACCTGCCACAGTCCATGAGATAACAATGAATGATATAAGTTTCTAAATGGTACTATTATGCTCCGAGAAAATAAAAATGCTTAGCTAAATTTTCCATAATATTATGTTTGTGGACTTAATTTACTTTATCAGGATTTCATGATTAAATTATTTTTCTTTTCACTTTCTCTTATACATTATATTTCGCAAAAACTAGAAAACTGTGAAGAAACATACACTAACTATACTCCCACCAAACGGAGGAACTATAACGCGACATATATTTGCCAGAAAATGATGTGGATTATTTGATGGCAATACACAATACCATGAGTAAAAAAAATACTGAGAGGAAGTCTAGTTACCCTATCTTCAACATTGTTGGCTTCCTCCAAGCACTGTAATATCCATAACATGGCAGGGGGATGGCCATTAGCAACTGAACTGGTGTATTTATTATAGCTTTGTGTAAATAACAAGGTCTATACTTTAACATTAACAAAAAGAAGAAAATGTTAAACAATCAATGCGGTAACTGAAATAATCATGGAGAATGGTAGAATTAAGGTTTGGAAGCCAAAAATAGCAAGGTTGAATTGTAGTAAGAAAACAACTTGAAACAAAACAGGGATCACACTGTAATGTGTATTCTAGGATATTTTTGGATGCAATAAGGAATTAAAGACAAATGTATCACCGCCAAATGAATTTTCAAATGGAGGGATGGCTTGAAAACAAGTCCCAGATTCATTTTCACTCTTAAAAGTATCTTTCATTTTTTTTATTTTGGAGGTAACTCCAACATGTTTTCGTCATCAAGTTAAGAGCAATTTGCAGTAAAAATTTCCAATGAAGGGTGAGAAAATTAAACATTCCTCAACAAAACACATTGTAAATTTGGCAAGTACAGGTTTTTCAAGAAACAATCTTGCTATTGATGGCATTAAAAATCAGTATGCTGCACAAGTATACAAGCCCTTAAAATGATTCTTATAAATGGAAAACATTAAAAATGTCGAGAGCAACCATGGAAGAGCCTATCCATCACAAATGTTTTCATGGGTTGACTAGTCAATGACCAATAGGTTGCTTACCACTTTTTTAGGGTGGATTTATCAGTGAATGTTGACCAGCCAGCCTTTGCAAACATATGTCATATTTAGGCTCCTGCAAACACTAGATAAAAGGGATACATTGTACATAATTAAATTCATCGATTCTGTGAAAACATATGTACCTCGAAGATATAACTAAAATGATAAAAACATTAAGTTTTGAAATGATAAAAGCTTTACCCCGTTAATTATATCAGAATTTAATTAGTTATGCTATTATATTTTTTTCAAAAAAAAAATTACATCCAAAATAATAGTCTCAGATGAAAAATTTTACAATCCATGAAAATAAAAAACTCAATAAGACATACAAAGTCTGTTGTGGAGCATTATAAAATAGATATGATGATGAGATAGATAGAGATTTAAATAACATCTACGAGATGCTAGAAAATATCAGAAGTCAAACCTTCAAAATTGTTGATCTGATTACCCTCAAACATTTAACTGAATGGTGAAGTATCTTCCAATATTTGGTCAAATTACTCATGAGAGGTTTTGCAAACTAGAAAAAAGAATGTAAGAATTAGATAAATTACTAGTAATCTTCTAATTATAGGGTGCATCCACTCATTGCCCTCCATGAGTAACTATAAGGTAAAGCCAAAAGAAAAAACAATCATTCCTAGCCACATGGGAGGAAACCAAAGATTTCTAAAAAATGGTGTAGAACAAGGGATTTATGCTTGACTAATATGCATCTTTGTTGATTTTCAGCTTTGTTGTGTGAAATATGTAGTTTACGTTGCTCAAATCAAAGTGACCCAAAAAAAAGGTTCCATGGACTGAGATTCTGGTTGCTGACTAGTTGGTTAGAATTTAGAAGAATCGCTACCAAGCAAAAGATGCGTATAGAAAAAACAATTTTAACAAAGTTTCATCAATTAAGATTGTGGTTCATATTTTGATGAACTCTAATATTTTCATCACTCTTGTAAAATTCCACCATACAAATGGAGATGGAAAAATTGATATGCTGCTACAGCCAAGGCTCTTACTATACCATTGGTGTAGAATGGAAAATCCTTGTAAATGAGCGAACCGAATATGCCTAACCAAGGGGTGAAAAGTGGAAAATTTGGGAGTAGGAATGCATTTTTTATAACAACCGCAATTGACATGGAACCTAATAAGTAAATCCCCAACCCATTACAGCGTGAATTTTTCTTGGAATAAGGAAAAACGGTAATAAAGAACTTCCCACCATACTTGAGAGAAGTAATAGCTTAAGCGATATAGGGTAGAGTATGAAAATTTTCTCAAGCTTCATGAGGTAAAGATTTGATAAAGGGAGATGAAATCCACTAAAATTAATTATTGACATAGCCATGGTCACAAAGTAAAATAGCGTCTCAAGTAGAATTAGAGGCATCTTAAGAGCATACCTACAAGGTAAACATTTTTTAAAAAATGCATATTCAATACTTAAAGAATAAGATGATTTATTGTACAACAGTAGTAAAGCTTTCCTTACCCCATTGTCTGGAAGCTTTGCTCATGCCAAGAAAGAATTAGGGGTAGAACAGACCATGATCAATAATACCATGGCTTCAAAAAAGGCACACAAGGAAAAATAATAATAGTGTTTGGTCAACAAGGTAGAAGCCATTTCAACTTCAACTCTATAAAATACAACAAATCACATCACTTTTTAACTCAACATACTTTGTCAAATTATTCCTGCAGTCGTAACTGGATGTGGGAACATGATATATACATGAAAAGAATAATTTCAATGTTGTGTATTTTTTTATCCAACATTTTAAATCGCTGCATAGAAGAGAGTGTTTGAGAGATAAAATATGGTGCGGTTGAAACCTTGTCTTTGTTTGATAGAATTTTTTGTCCCCAGTTGGCATAAAGTAATTTTTTTCTTCTTTCTCTAATTAATACAAGCCTAAATTTTTTTTTGTGTCATGAAATTTACCTCTAACAAATAAACAAAATTGGCAATAAAAAATTTAAAAATATCCTAAAGTCTCCTGATGAGCTGGTTAATCCCTGATAATAGGTGGTCCCAACATTGTATAGTTTATGACATTACTAGAGAATCTAAGAAGAACCTTAATGTAAATGTAGTTCCCACTTCCCTTTAACACCTTTTGATACAAACCATGACAGTATTGATTATATCAGGGACATTATTATAGTTTTGATTTGGTATGATGCTAGATGTTCGATCATGGATTATTGTTGACTTTGTTTCTTTTATGATGCATGATGATTATTCGAGACATTTTTTATATATTTATGTTGATATACTATTTGACATGGTTATACTGTAGATGTTGTTCAGACTTGTGATAATTGGATATTTTGATTGGACCTAGAAAATGAAAATTGGATTAAAATTGACGATGATATAGTTTTTAATGAACTTTAAGTGATATTGTTGATTGTCTTGATGATTGTGGTGATTCACATATATATTGATGACCTTGAAATTATATTTATATTCATTTGGATGTTCTGATATGGCCACAAGGCCGAAGGATGTATTTGTATTTTGCAGGTTTAAAATATCACAACAAACATCTGGGGATTGGAGACCAACCCCTTTGGAATTCTAGATGAATTCAACAAGGTCATAATGGCAAGCGTGTTTGTTTGTGTGTGTGTGTTTGTGTTAGGGATTCCCATGGGGTGGAATCACCCTTAAATGTGACCAAGGGATTTTTATGTATCTTCTTTTACTTGGACCCTTAGCTTATTTTTGCATGTGTTTATTTTGTGGTGCATTAACCCTTTCATTAGTAGTTAAATGGTTGTAAATATTATGGGTAATCATGTTGTTAAGTTAATGAATTAAAAAGGTATCATGAGAATGTAATTAATATGGTTGTTGGTTATGATTTAAAGTGTTGTAAGAATGAGTAAGTAATGTGTAAGTAATATGTAAATGATGTGCAAGTTAACTTTTTCTTGTGAAACACTCCACCTTCTTAGAAATTTGAGATTTTCCTTGGGGGCTGATTTTGGAGGCTTGTGGGAAGAAATCTTACCTCGGCCAACCTCAATAATCCATGACATCCTTCCTACTTGACTCTATGGATCCATCCATCTATCACAATCGTTTGTAAACACCTAAGAAATATGATGATAAGATAGATAGAGATTTAAATAACATCTACGAGAAGCCAAAAAATATCAAAAGTCAAACCTTCAAAATTGTTGATTTGATTACCCTCAAAAATTTAATTGAATGGTTAAATATCTTGCAATAATTGGTCAAATTACTCATGAAAGCTTTTGCAAAATAGAACAAAGAATGTAAGAATTAGAGAAATTACTAGTATTCATCTGATTATAGGCTGCATCCACTCATTACCCTCCATGAGTAACTGTAAGGTAAATCGAAAATAAAAAAGAATCCTTCATAGCCACATGGGAGAAAACCAAAGCTTTCTAAAAAATGGTGCAAAACACGGGATTCATGCTTGAATCATATGCATCTTTGTTGATTTTCAGCTCTGTTTTGTGAAATCAGTAGTTTACCCTGTTCAAATCAAAGTGACCCAAAAAAAAAGGTTTCGTGGACTGAGATTCTGGTTGCTGATTGGTTGGCTAGAATTTAGAACAATCATTGCCAAAAAAAGTTGCGTATGGAAAAAAATCTTTTAACAAAGTTTCATCAATTAAGATTGTGGTTCATATTTTTATGAACTCTAATGTTTTCATCATGCTTGTAAAATCCCACCATACAAATGGAGATGAAAAAATGCATATGCTGCTATAGTCAATGCTCTTACTATACCATTGGTGTAGAATGGAAAATCTGTGTAAATGAACGTACCGAATATGCCTAACCAAGGGGTGAAAAGGGGAAAAGTTGGGAGTAGGAATGCATTTTTTATAACAACCCCAATTGTCATGGAACCTAATAAGTGAAGCCCCCAACCCATTACAGTGTGAATTTTTCTTGGAATAAGCAAAAATAGTAATAAAGAACTTCCCACCATACTTGAGAGAACTAATAGCTTAAGATATATAGGGTAGAGTAAGAAACTCTTCTCAGGATTCATGAGGCAAAGATTTGATAAAGGGGGATGAAATCCACTAAAAAAAATTATTGAAACAACCACGATGACCAAGTAAAATAGCGTCTCGAGTAGAATTAGAGCCATCTCCAGAGTTTACCTACAAGGTACACATTTAAAAAAAATGCATATTCAATTCTTAAAGAATAAGATGATTTATTGTACAATAGTAGTAAATCTTTCCTTACCCTATTGTTTGGAACCTTTGCTCATGCCAAGAAAGAATCAGGGGTAGAACAGACCATGACCGCCAATACCATGGCTTCAACCAAGGCACACAAGGAAAAGTAATAATAGTGTTTCGTAAACAAGGTGCATGCCATTTCAAATTCCAGTCTGTAAAATAGAACAAAACACATCACTTTTTAACTCAACATACTTTGTCAAATTACTCTTGTAGTCTTAAATAGATGTGGGAATAAGATATATACATGAAAAGAATAATTTCACTACTGTGTATTTTGTTTATCCAACATTTGAAATCACTGCATAAAAGAGAGTGTTTGAGAGGTAAAATATGGTATGGATGCAACCTTTTTTTTGTTTGATAGAATTCTTTGTCCCCAGATGGCATAAAGTAATTTTTTTCTTCTTTATCTAATTCATACGAGCCTAAATTTTGTTGGGTGTCATGAAATTTACCTCTAACAAATAAACAACATTAGAAATAAATAAATTAAAAATCTCCTAAAGTCTCCTGATGAATTGGTTTTTTGGTACCCAAATTGATTCTCCCTCATAAAGTTGAGCAGCATCACAAGTTTGACAGGAAGCTTAAAGAAAAATAGATCATAGTGAGTCATTTTGTAGCTGGGGATGGGATCTAACTGGCCCTTTGTCACTCAGACGTGGAGAAATGGATAACACCTTAAAATGATATGATCTTATCCTAATTATTTTAGGTTTTGCCTTTCAACCAAGGTAAGAGAACCTATTTTGTAACCTCTGTTATTGAATAATGCTGGTAAATCCTTCTTTTGCACAAATTTTATAGAGAAGACCTTGGGAAAATATAATCAACACACCAAATCTGACTCTCACGAGTTGTCACTTCCAGATTATGGGGATATTTTCAATACAAGGCAAAGGTTACTAAAGACATTTGGAATCCTAATTTTTTCTGCATGTTTTGGTGATAGAAATTGTGCTTTTGTACACACATAGGAAAAACATGGGTAGTATAGCTAGGATTGGTTGTTTTTAAATGAATTTTTGGTGATAAGATCTTGTGTGATTCACGAAGATTTCAATGTAAGATTGCAACAAAAACAAGAAAAACTATTTGCAGACATTCAGAAATGAAGCATACACATTTTTTCTCAGGATTAACACAGAGTAACTCGAGTTTGATTAAATTTATCACCAGGGAAAAGTTTCTAGAACAATCTCAGAGATTTTCAATGACTATACACTTGCAACCACCTTGACACGATCAAATTTAATACAAAAGAGATAAACAAGTTTCTTAGAAAGATGGGCTTTATCAAGATTTTCTCTTGTAAAAATTAGTTCCGACCTATAACACTCCAACCCTTTACACAAAAAATTCATGCAATTTATAACATGTTACAACAATGTTTTACTCCCAAAAGACAAAAACATTCAATGTACCAGTGCTTGTTAAGATCTCGATCTTGATTCCAAGAATCAAATCTGTAAAAAGTTGTCATGTGCTCAGGGGGAAAATCTCTTCGAATTTCTTCTGCATTCAACTCTTTCATCTGGTAGATCACTCTTCCTACAATTCGCCAACTACTTCTACCCCTAATCAGTCAATTTTGTTCTTTGCACATCCAGGAAGGAAAAAATGGAAGATCAAATCGAACCCGATAGTCAGATCACTTCTTAATGGTAAAAGATGTCTCTAGATCTTCATCACCAAATTTAGATATCAAATTAACTCTCCTCTCTTCTTGGCATGTAGTAAATATCAAGAAATCATGAAGACTCGCATCTCCAAGAGCTTTTTAGGAAAAATGGGGGGAAAATCAGATACAGAAGCATAGCTGTCGTTGAGCTCTAATTTGAATTTGGTCTGTCCACGTGGAAGATCCAATTTAAAATGGGCCCAAGGGTTCCTTATGAACTTGTACAACCTTTTGAAAAATGCAAAAAAGTGTCATTTTGCTTCACCCCTCCGCCTTCAAAAAATGGGCTAGACAGGTGTCTAAATGTGGGTCCCGATGGAAACACGATCACTTTCTTAACTTTAACCCCTCTTTTCACAAACAGAAAAATTTCTATATTTCCTCTAAAAGTCCGCATCTCTGACATTGACCCTCCCATAAAAATTTGACTTATCCTTTTTCGGGCTTGCGGGCCATTTTGATAATTTTAACCCTTTTTATGAGAAGAGGAAAAAAATCCAAGTTGCCCCCGATGGACCACTTCCCCATCCTTTTGAATTTTCAAACATCCACGTGTCTCAATGGCGCATCTTGGGATGGTTCCAAAAAGTTGAGACCTTGAATTAGTGTGGGCTCACCATGTGTCCAAGCTCGGTAAAATTTGTTGAAAGTTGAAATCTCAGTGGAAAGCGCCATGTGTTAGGTTCTGAGGCAGACCCCTTTGGCGGTTGAAAATTCCAAGAAAAATGCAAAGTGAGCGGAAGCGTCCAAGTGTCCTCCTGGTGATTTTTTAAAGTAAAACTCAAGGTCATGTTTTTGAACTTGCGTGGTTCCTCTACATGTCCCAGGTCTCTCAAAACCTTTTAAAAAATGTCTAAGTATGGGAAGACCGAACGGAAGCCTCCACATGTCTCCATGCCGCAATTTCAAAATGGTGCCCAAGTGTGGAGACCCTGATTAAGAGTGGGCTCACCACGTGTCCCTATCCCACCAAATATTACTGGCTACATAAAACATTTGTCTAAGTCCAGGAAAAGCAACTAGAAACCTCCACTTGTCCTCCTAGTGCAACTCCAAGGCCAAACTAAAAAAGTGAACTTTAAAATGAGTGTCGTTCTTCCACATGGACAAATTTTTAGATTACCCTACCTAGCCACATCCAACCAAAAAGGGCCATGTTTCCTTTTGTTGCAGAGATGTAAATTTGACTGGGAAAAACACCTGTCAAACTGTAAAATGCAAGAAAACAACCATTTGAGCACATAAATGAAATTTTCTCCAAGGAAAAAGAATTTAGAAATGTTACAAGGCTCAAACACATTCCCCCGAGCTACATCCATTCATTTTTCTTCAAGTATTTAGAACAAAACACAATGGATAGCCATTTCGGATTGTAGAAAATGGAAAGAACGAGATAGCCCGAGTTTTACGCCCAATTTACAGACTTTTTTGGATTAATATAGAAACGAGGAATCAACTGAAAGTCCATAATTGATCCTCAGCGTAGGAAAGGATTGATTACGGCAACAAAAAGGAAGACAAAGTCTTTTCAACCACAACACGGGGACATAGAATGTGACAAAGGCCGTAAACTGAGATATTTTAAATGGAAAATGGGGCGAGATTAATCAGAGCACCAACATGGTTAATCGGTGATAACAGGAGGTCCCAACATAGTATAGTTTATGACATTACTAGAGAACCTAAGAAGAATGGTAATGTAAAGAATAAGTAAGCAAAAACTACAGGTTTGTGAGGTTCGCTACAAAATTTTTCATACAAGACTAAGCCACTGGTGTCAGCGACGAATAAAATTCCAACATGAGGGAGACTACTTTTGAGATTTAACATAAACCCCTCCCCATTGCATAAACCTTTCCCTGTTGGGATAAAAAAAATTCCAACATGAGGGGGATTGCTTTTGAGGTGTAGTTCATAAACATCTACCCGTTACATTGGGAGATGGATTCAAATATAGTATGTATAGATGAGGCCTTCCACACTTCTTATTGTTTAGGAAAATTGAAATACCTGACCCAAAAAATTAATCTTTGAAAATTAATTTATACTTAGCTCTGGCAGAGATTCGGTTGTTTGAGAGAAAATTTAAGAGATAACTATGCTTGAAAGAGCCCTGCACAGTTTTAGAACACTATCAGGAGTTTTAAGTGGGGGAAAAACTACAATAAGAGGTGAGGTGAGATATATAAATATCAGAAGAATAATTCTTCCATCATAAGATAGGAACCCATTATGGAACTTAAATAAACACTTTTAAATCATAATTGAATCATTCAAAACAAGTTTTTTTTGAAAATATTTTAGAATGAAATATATATTTTAAAGTGCTAGTTATCATCAAATATTAAGGGTTCTTCTTTATGACTTAGAGTTTTTGTGCCACCCCAGAAAGTTTAAGGTGCATTTGTTGGGACTGTATATTATGACTTACATACTTGATTAAGAGACATTCCAATTAGAAGCGTTGTATCCAACACAATTTCCCAGTTACTTCAACAGGAGTAGGCTAAATCCCTACAATAAATAATTCTTCTTGGTGTTTGTAATAAGAAAATATTTCCATTTAAATTAGGTTTCTTTTACATGTGTTTTCATCATTGTTATGCTTTGTCAATTTACTTCATTGCCTTGTGTAATAAGCGTGCTTGCATGCCAGAAGCTGATTACTATCTATTGGATTCATGCA
Source organism: Taxus chinensis (assembly GCA_019776745.2). Taxonomy (NCBI): domain Eukaryota; kingdom Viridiplantae; phylum Streptophyta; class Pinopsida; order Cupressales; family Taxaceae; genus Taxus; species Taxus chinensis. The sequence goes on from JAHRHJ020003202.1 coordinate 208,103, forward strand.
AAGAGAACCACACACCCTTATTATGGGGTGGACTACATATAGGGTACGTATACCAAGTTTTGAATGTCTCTAAGTATGGGTATCCATAGAGAGATATTATGCAGGTGATTGAAGTAAAGGTGTGGCTTGAGAAATATTACTTATGATTGAAAACCAAGTATGGAGGAATGGATGCACAATGTAATGCAAGGTACGCTACAAAATTTGAGACTACTTGGTGAAAGGTGCAGTGGGTAGGTACTTCAGCGCATGAAGGCACATGAAAGGAATTATGTGGCAAGGAGTAATAGGGATGCAAGAAGGTTATGACTATGGCTCGTAAAAATGGGTGTAGAAAAGGAAATAAATACTGAGTTAATGTGAAGTATGATGGTATGTGCAGTGTATTTCCCACTTCCCTTTAACACCTTTTGATACTGATCATGACATTGTTGACTATATCACAGACATTGTTATAGTTTTGATTTGGTATGATGATTAGACGTTAGCGCATGGACTATTATCGACTCTGATTCACATATGATGCATGATGATGGTTAGAAACATTTTATATAGATGTTAACATGTTGTTGGGCATGGTTATATATATATATATATATATATATATATATATGGATGTGGTTAGGACATGTGATATTTGGATATATTAAGTAGACCGAGAAAATTGAATTAAAATTGATGATGATATAGTTATTGATGAAATTGTAAGTGATATTGTTGATTGTCTTGATGATTTTTGTGATTCATATATATTGATGACCTTGAAATTATATTTATATGCATTTTGGATGTTCTAATATGGCCACGAGACTAAAGAAGGTATTTTTTTTTTGCAGGTTAAAATATCACAACACACATCATGGGATTGCAGACCAACCACATTGGAATTCTAGATGAATTCAACAAGGTCACCATGGAAACTTGTAATTGTTTTTGTGTGTTTGTTTGTTGGTAGGGATTCCCATGGGGGGGATTACCTTCAAATGTTACTAAGGTTTTTTATGTATTTATTTTGTTTGTTCCCTTTTTTAATGTTTGCATGTGTTTATTTAGTGGTGTGTTGACCCCTTTTATTATTTATTAAATGGTGTGTTAATATTGTGAGTAAACATGTTGTTAAGTTAATTAATTAAAATATGTCATAAAAAAGTAATTAATAGATTTGTTGGCCTTGAATTAAAGTATTGTAAAAAATGTGTAAGTGATGTGTAAGAGATATGTAAGTTGATTTTAGAGTATGAGACACTTCATTTTCTTTGAATTTTAGAGTATGAGGCTGATTTTGGAGGTTTGTGGGACAAGTTAGACTTGTCCCACACCTCTTAAATTTATTTTACCAACCATACCTATGGTTGGAGGGTTAAATTTAGACCTTTTTTATGCATTTTTGAAAGTGAAGTTGAATGTTTTAATTGCAGATTTTTACATGTTTTAATTTTATTCCTTTTGGGTGTGGGTTGGATTTGAGTGTGTAAGTAAAACTGTCATATTATTCACCCACCTATTTAATATGCATTGGAGAATGAACTTGACTTTTGTGTTGGGGTTGATGATGTGTGATATGGAATCCTACATAGATCCACCTCATCATCTTCTGTTCCCTCTCCTCTAAAATTTGAATTCCTTGCATTGTTTTGGGTTTCTTCACTTTTGCGTACTTCATTTTATTGGGGTGAATACTTTTGCTGTTGGAGCTCTGGTTTTGGAGAAGTTGAAGGTTGTTGAATTGTTGTGCATTCTTGATATTTTGGGCTCTTTGCATTGGAATAGCTTGTTGTTTGGAACTTGGGACAACTCCATCATGGAGAGGTAAGAGCTTAGCTCTTGGAAATACTCTTCTTTCTTCTTATGAATGTGTGAATGGTTGTTTGTTTGTTTGTTTGATGGCTGGTTGGGTAGATGGCCTAGAAATGGTGTAGGAGAAGGATATAGGGTATATTTTGTGGGAGGAATAAGTGTGGAGGTAGTTAGGGTATATTTCCTCCATGTCTAGTTCACATGTTTAGAATGGAAGAATGTCGAATTCGAACAAAAAAAATTATAAATTAAAAAGACCAATTCACATTTCTTATCCTGCAGAAAGTTTTTTTAAAATTGACCCTTGAAATTTTATCCAAATTAAAATTTTAAGATTCCTATACAAAGAGGACATCGAGAGCTTTCCAAAATGTCCTTGTTTTCCGAAAAACGAGTTCCCAGTCAAAAGTTATGCCCTTTTGAAATTTTGCTTCATTTGGCTTCAAAAATAATCTAACTGTCAAATTTAAATGAATAAAATATTTTGGGCGGATCCATGGGCTAAAACTTTTTTTTTTCACTTTTTTCCAAAAAATCACAAATTAATGAAGTGTCCCACCACTGTGCTAACCTGCAAGCCCTCATGTCGTCGAAAAAGTTGATCTAAGTTCAAAAAAAAAAAAGGGCAAAATTTCCTAATTTTCTCCACCACTCTGCCGACCCGCAGCCAATCAAGTGCTGCCATGTGGCTTCACGAGGCAACGACGGAGGTGCAGGATCATTTAAAACCTTAGCACTTTCGAAAATAAATTTGGAATTTTTTCTAGGTTTCCTCCGTGGCCCTGCATCCCCGCAGCCAATCATTGACTGACACGTGGATTACAGAGGCATCAGTGGATGTACAGATCCCTTTTTGCCTTAGCGCTTCAAAATTCAATGTTTCCTAATTCTTCCCGCCGATCCGCATACAATGCATGTCTAACATGTTGCATCATGAGGCACTGGCGGAGGCGCATATGGATTTTGACCCCTTCCACCTTCTTAATCTTTAAAGGAGAAAATGCATGTTTGTCCCCGCTATGGCACATCATCGCGCTGGCTTGAGATGTGCCACGTGTCCCTTGCGGCACGGGGTAAAAAATTTCATTTCGGGCATGGAGTCCCACCACAGACTTGCAAGCGTGCGGGGGGGTGGGGGGGGGGGGGGGGGTTTAAAGTTGGTTTTTGCCCGAAGCGCCAAGAATCCAACTTTCCTCCCCAGCCTTATGGACCTAAATTCCCTTGGGAAAAATTTATCCCCTAGGTCCGCGGGCCCACCATTGGGGAAAAGTTTCCTCCCAAGGCCCGTTGACCCATAACTTGAGTTTTATTGGGAGTTAGAAGGACTTCTTTATATCACTAGAAAGGTGAGGAAATTTCATATCTAATGGGATGGGTTTTGGGAAATTTTGAGCATGGAAAATAAGTGAAAAAGTAGTTTAAATATTTTAAGCCTATATAGGAGTAGGTAAGTGGAGGCTTACCTTTCTAAATTTCTTTGCCTTTTTTTTCTTTTGCATGAGTTGACCTTTTGGGGTCACCTTATGGGGAAAGGGAATGTTTTTCATAAACCCTTGTAATGAGAGCCTAGTTTTATAGTTTTGGCCCCTGTAACCCTTTAAGTATAATTAAGAAGTACTTAACCCTAGAGTTAACTTGACCTAATTATTAAATTAGCACCTAAAGCAATTTTAAAATATATTTAGTTAATCATACTCACTAATTATAATGTGGTATTTTATATGTTGTTCCAATGGAAAACCTTATCTTCTTAACATGATTGACCTTGATGTACTTCCTTGTGTTAATTATTGCTTCGAGGCTTGCTTGTAGTCTCACCTTGAACAAAGAAAAATTATTCCATAATTTTTCCTAACTAAACTTAGGTTGCTCCTTTGTCTCGAGTGGTTTTTTTTAGATGGGTGTTACATGGAGAGAAATAAATACATAAATTTTTTGCAAAGCTATATAAGGAGGTGTTTGGAAATTATTTTTACCTTTGTGATAAAGAGCATTCAAGTGAGTTGAAGTCAAGTGAGCTAGCAAAACAGTTGTGAAGTGTGAAGACCTAAAAATGATTTTGAACCAGTTGAATTTTCAAATTTAGACACAATATTGGTTGTCACTCCTTTAGGGAGAATTTTTTGAGTGAAGTAGAGTTGTGCGGTGTAGGAAATTGATAGTTTGGGTTTGAGCATTGATCTAGCGCATGCAGTTTCTAGCTAGTGTACGCAAATTTTAAGTTGCAGAGCTTAAATCAGTTACAAGAACAAGTTTTTAAAAGTTGTTATGACACCAAAAAGAGCACTTATAGAGGTCACAAGGGGAAGGAAGCAAAATGAATTTGAGATTGAAGTAGAGGATACCCCTAAAAGTTGTTTCTTAGAAATGTAATACCTAGATAGAGTTCTTATGGGTTGCGAGTGGGATTCACACATTATCCAGTGCAAGGTAAGTGATTACAACCACAAGAACAAAAATAACAAGGATGAACTGGATAAATTGTTGGTGGTGAAGACAACAAAGACATTAATGGACAACATGGTTGTATATGATTATGCGGGTGAAAAATTGTTGACTGAGGTGGGGGTTTTGTAGTTGTATGAGCTCCCCTATTTTGATAAACCTGAGAAACTATACCGGTGGATGACGAGTAGAGTCCACGAAGACTTCCTTTATTTTTATGAGTGACGAATGAGGCTCACCATGCCCTGTATTTGGATATCGATAAGAGTAAGGATTTCAGGTACAAAACTTATTAGTGACCTCACTAACAGGGAGGTGAAAGAAGCACAAAGAAGGAAATAGGATATACGGAGGGAGGGCATGGGTTGTGTATCCTTAAGTTGTAGATTTATCTAGTTATTAAAGTGGAAATATACTTACAAAGTTGAACAATCAAGAGCGTTGGTCATAGGTAAACAAGTCCTAGTTACATATGGCTAAGAAGATGAATGAGGTTGTACTTCACAATTTGGCTAGTTACATTGGTAAAACCATCATTGACGAAGTGCACCAAGGTGAGAAAATTAGTTTAGGCACGATACTTTTGCCACTTGTATTTGTGGAAATTGGAGTGCCCAATGGGCCAGAGGACAAAATTTGGTGATACCCTGAAGAGAAGAAATATCTTACAGAGAGATTAGCTAAGTATACTAGGGATGGGACTATCAGTGGACCCTTTAAAAATATGGTAGAGTTTTGGTATGAGTGATTGTGCACCATGATTGAGGAGGAATAGAGAATACCCAATAATCTTCCTTCGGTATTAAATAAATAAGTATAGTTTGTGGTATATAAACATTTTTTGCATTTGTAGTTTCAAGATGAAGAATGGGAAGTGGAGCCATTGTTGTAAGATCCCTTATTCCTTCACCACAAGCTACTTCCAAGCATTTTTACATAGGTTTTTAGACACACGCAAGTTAAGTTTCAATGTAGATAAGATAGACTATGACTACCACACCCTAAGAAAGACTTACGTTTATCCAAGTAAGTTTGCATATATTGAAAATTTAATTTCAGTTGATATCAAATTGAAGGCCACAAGTTTTGAAATTGGCAAGTCTAAGGGAGAATTGATTTATATTTACCTAAAGCCCAACATAGAAAATAGGAAATATGTATAAAATGAGCTCAAGCTTCCTAGGACACCCAAGGGGAAACATATAGTTGGAAATCTTCTAGACAAGGAGCCCATTTCTCCCATTGTAGGTGAAGAGGAAAAATAATATGGGGAACAAGAGAAGGAAGACAACGCTGGCTTGGTGCATCGTAAGAGACAATGAACTCCTCAGGAGAAGTGAGCAAGCAAAGAAACCCCTACATTACAGGAACTGGATGAGGAAGTCTTGGAGACAAACACTATTGAAGTAGATGTTGAAAAAATTGTTGAGGAAACTCAATTTAAAAGAGTGCTAAGAAGAATGAGGAATCAAGGTGCGGGACCTTCACATCCCATTAGGAGGTCACCTAGGACTTTCCCTATGAAGGTAGAGCCAGAAAATAAAAAAGGTGCAAGTATGTCCCCAAGAAGGATGAAGAGGACGATAAATCTGATGACAATGCACCGAAGACTCCAGTATACACTAAGGATATAGAAGAGCCTAAAGGAGAAGAAATGAATGGTGAATAAGAGATAGGAGAAGATAAGGGTGAGCATTCAGGTGCACCTTATACTACACAGTCAAATGGGGAGCACACACCTAAAGGTAAGCCCTCAAGGTGAGGAAAGGAGATAGAGACTTATGAGACTTCGGAAGTCAGGGATGTTGTTGACCTAAGGAAAACCATACGTGTGTGGTTCCAAAGCACACTAGATCCTAATGACTTGTATGGATGGGAGCTAATGGATGCAAAAATGGAAACCACACGCACACGCAAGCAATTATCATTTACCATGTAGAATCTTACGGATGATCCTGATTTCAACATGTCTGACAAATCATGTGTTTCACACAGGATGAAGAAGGGGGCCCATTTGCGCCATGTGACTATCAAGCACCATATAATGTCTGATGAACAAGTGAGAAACTCATTAACTAAGTTGTCAGCAGAAAGTTATGCGTTGGAATATTGATAAATTTGAAACTATTAGAGCGTTGTTAGATGATAAGAAGGATAGAGATACCAAGATAAAATGCTTGATAGAAGAAAAGGAGAAAGCTAGAGAAAAGGCTGAAGCATTAACAAGTATGTTGGAAGAGGTTGCAAATGAAATTTTTGAAAAGAGGTCACACTTTGAGAAGAAATTACAACAAAAGTTCCCATCTATGATGCATTATGTGTGCGCCCTTATTTGTATGGTCATGGAGGAAGGTCCTTTGGGTATGACAGAACCAAAGGATGTTGCGCAAAAAGAGGAGAGTGCCAAGGAGACTATTGTGCATAAGATTACAGGTTATGAGTCTATACTGATGCGGGAGCATAACTTGCAAAGGCCATAACTTTTGATCCGACCGTTGGATCGTCCTGAAATTTTACAGGGTGGTAGATATACATTAGTACTATGCTGGGGTCAACTTTGCTTGCAAGGTTGTGCTCATTTTGGCACGTTTTCGGGCTCGGATTCCGTCATCTAGTGGCCTAAAATTGGCTCTGAATGTTTTTTCCGCTTTTGACTAGGTCTTAGAACTTTAATAACTTTTTTTGTGCTTGTCAGAATAAGTCCAAATTTCGCGTGAGCCCTAATTGATGAATGCATATTTGGCATGAAAATTTTGGGGTCAATCCGAGTTGTTTTGCATTTTAGGGTTTTTTGGCATTTTAGGGTTTTAGAGTAGTTTTGAAATAAAAGGAGATGGGTAATGATGTAATAGATCAGTGTGAATTCCAGAATGAGAAGTAAGCTATTTTGAAACTCCTGGTTTTAATTTCAAAGTTGTTTATGTGTGTTTTTGGAGGTATTTCAACCTCTTGCAGCTGGATTCACATCAATTGGTATCAGAGCCAGATTTTGATCTTGCAGAAATAGTTAAGGTAACATATTACATTTTTATGTGTAGTTTTTACCTCTGTTTTATATAACCATGGCTAGACGCGGAAGGGGAGGTTATGCCCAGATGAATAGGCATATGCAGGAGCTACAGAGACAAGTTGCTGAGCTCACGGGGGAAGTTACCCGCCTTAGAAGGAGACATGCAAATGGGGATGCAAACCCAGATAGTGATATTGAAGAAGAGCCTCCATTAATGAATGAAGGAGGAGATGAAGAAGAAAATGAGAGAGATGAAGAAACCTTGAATGAGAGACCATTTGAGGAGAGATTGATCAAGGCTTTAGAGGGAAAGAATGACGACATCAAGATTAATGTTCCTGATTATGGTGGAGGGTTACGACCAGAGGAGTTGATTGACTGGTTAAATCGCATGGAAAAATTCTTTGAGTGGAAAACCATTTCAGAGGAGAAGAAGGTTAAGTTTGAATGTACTAAGTTGGCCAGACATGCATTGATCTGGTGGGATCACCTACAAAATGAAAGACAAAGGAATGGAAAGGGAAAGATCTGAAATTGGAATAAAATGGTAAAGAAGCTGAAAGAAAAGTTTCTTCCTGTAGATTATGCTCAGACACTCTTTCGAAGGTTCCAAAACCTAAGGCAGAAGGATCTCAGCATTGAGGAGTATACTAATGAGTTTTACAAGTTATCAATCAGGGTGGAACAGGGAGAGTCTGAAGAACAAAAGTCTGCACGGTACATAAATGGGTTGAGTTACACCATACAAGATGAGCTAAGTATGCTCCGGATCCATAGCCTAGATGATGCTTATCAACTTGCATTAAAGGTAGAGGAAAAGAACAAGAGGAATAATTTTAGAAGAGGTGTGAAGAGAGGTCCATCATCATCTCCAATGAGGGGTAGGGGTAGATTTGAATCTACAAAAGGTGAATCCTCTAATACAGAAGGGCATGAAGATTCTGGTCAGAGCCATGGTAACTACCAAAGAGGTAGGGGGTTTCAGAGGGGAAGAGGTTATAATGGAGGATGGGGCTGGAATAGCCCCCAAAGGCAATATACATGTTACAGATGTGGTGAAGAGGGGCATAGAGCTTTTGAGTGTCCGCACTATTCTACACAAGATAGATGGCAAGGAGAAAAACCACGAGTAAATCTGGTTGAGGCTGAAGAGGAAGAAGAAATGGAGATTGCTGCAGACTTGGGTGAAACCCTCATGATAAGGAGGACAATGATTGTCCCAAGGAAGGAGAAAGAACGTGATGTTGCGGGAGCTGATTCGTGGCTTCGAACAAATATATTTCGAACAAGATGCACCTCTGGAGGAAAGGTATGTAAAATTATTATTGATGGTGGTAGTTGTGAAAATATGGTTTCAACTGTAATGGTTGATAAACTGAATCTGAACTGTGACAAGCACCCATATCCCTATCGTATATCATGGTTCAAGAAAGGAAATGAAGTAACCATAGATAAAAGATGCCTTATAAAGTTTTCAATTGGGAATACCTACAAGGATGAGGTGTGGTGTGATGTTATCCCAATGGATGCATGTCATATATTATTGGGTAGGCCTTGGAAATACGATAGAAAGGTTACACATGATGGAGGGAAAAATACATATACCTTTTGGAAGGATGGTGTAAAGGTGGTCTTGTTACCCTTCAAGGAAGAAGAGAAGAGTGAGGGCTTATTGGCTACAAAAGAGTTTGTTACAGAAATGGAAGAAGCTGGATGTTGTTATGCACTAATGTCAAAGAAGCTGGAGAAAGAAGGCTTTAATATACCTATTGCAGCAGAAAAGATACTAAAAGAATACAAAGATGTCATACCAGATGAGCTACCAGATGGGTTACCTCCAAAGCGAGATATTCAACACCATATTGATTTGATCCCAGGATCAGCCCTTCCAAACCAGGCAGCCTATCGGATGAGTCTGACACAGAGTGAAGAGTTGAACAGACAAGTGACAGATCTAATACAGAAAGGGTTAGTGAGAGAAAGCATGAGTCCATGTGCAACTCCAACATTATTGACTCCAAAAAAATATGGAGACTGGAGAATGTGTGTAGACAGTAGAGCCATAAACAAGATCACAATTAAGTATCGGTTTCCAATTCCGCGATTGTATGATATGATGGATGTGCTAGTGGGAGCCCGATATTTTAGCAAGATTGACCTATGGAGTGGTTACTACCAGATCCGAATCCGTGAAGGGGATGAATGGAAAACTACTTTTAAAACAAAAGATGGATTATACGAGTGGATGGTGATGCCATTTGGGCTATCTAATGCACCCAGTACATTCATGAGGTTGATGAACAGAGTACTCCGAGAATACAATGGTAAGTTTGTTGTTGTCTATTTTGATGATATTTTGATATTTAGTAAGACAGTGGAAGAACACTTGTTACATCTGAAATTGGTGCTAGACTTGTTACGTAAAGAGAGTCTATATGCAAACTTAAAGAAGTGTAGATTCCTTCAGAAGAGTCTTGTTTTTTTGGGATTTTTCATATCAGGGGATGGAGTGAGGATGGATGAGGAAAAAGTAAAGGCAATTCTGGAATGGCCTATTCCAAGGAATGTGACAGAGGTTCGTAGTTTTCATGGATTGGAAACTTTTTATAGGAAGTTCATCAGGAATTTCAGTAGCATTGTTGCACCCATAACAGAGTGTACAAAAGGGAGGGAGTTTGTGTGGACCAAGGCAACAACAGATAGTTTTGAATTGTTGAAGAAGAAAGTATCAGAAGCACCTATTTTGGTATTGCCAGATTTTAGCAAGGTCTTTGAAGTTGACTGTGATGCTTCACATGTTGGGATTGGAGCTGTGTTGAGTCAAGAAGGACGACCAGTGGCATTCTTCAGTGAAAAGCTAAATGAAGTCAGGAGGAAATATTCTACTTATGATGTGGAATTTTACGCTATTGTTCAGGCATTAAGGAACTGGAGACATTACTTGGTAGCAAAGGAATTTGTACTCTTCACTGACCATGAAGCCTTGAGGTATGTAAACACACAGAAGAAACTAAATAGTAGGCATGCAAAATGGGTTTCATTTTTGCAAGAATATACTTTTGTTTTAAAGCATAAGTCTGGTAAGCAGAATCAAGTTGTTGATGCCTTGAGTAGGCGTGTAGCCCTTTTGACAACAATGGAAAATAAAGTCCTAGGGTTTGAGGCAGTTAAGGAATTGTATGAAGGTGATCCTGATTTTGGTGATGTTGTCAGAAAGCTTAAGGAGCCTACAGTAGGTAGTGATTCTTTTGATTATTTGATACATGATAGTTATTTGTTTAGGGGGAAACAATTGTGCATTCCTGCTGGTTCAATGAGAGAAAATATTATAAGAGAATTGCATAGTGGAGGGTTGGCTGGACACTTTGGTATAAGTAAGAAAATTTCTCTTGTCGTAGAAAAGTATTATTGGCCAAAGGTAAAGAGGGACATCAGTAGGGTTGTAGCAAGATGTAGAGTGTGTCAAATGGCCAAGGGTCATGCACAGAATACTGGGTTGTATATGCCATTGCCTATCCCTACAGGGCCATGGGTTGATCTGAGTATGGATTTTGTGTTAGGGCTTCCTAACACACAGCGAGGGAATGATTCTATCTTTGTTGTGGTTGATAGATTCTCTAAGATGGCACATTTTATTTCTTGTAAAAAAACTAATGATGCTTCCAGAATTGCAGATTTGTTTTTTTCAGAAGTGGTTAGATTGCATGGAATTCCAAAGACGATCACTTCAGATCGGGACACAAAGTTTTTGAGTCACTTTTGGAGGACTCTGTGGAAGAAATTGGGGACACAACTACAGTTCAGTAGTGCATATCACCCCCAGACTGATGGGCAAACTGAAGTAGTGAACAGAAGCTTGGGAAATCTCCTACGTTGTATAGTTGGAGAAAAGCCAAAACAATGGGACTTAGCTTTACCTCAAGCTGAGTTTGCATATAATAGCTCGGTAAATAGGTCAACAGGGAGGTATCCTTTCCAGATTGTATATGGTAGGAATCCGAAGGGGGTCCTAGATCTAATTGTTCTACCAGGTGAAGATGAAACTAGTGATGATGTAGAAGAATTTGCAAAACACATTCTACAGCTACAAGATGAAGTGAGGGAAAAGCTGAAAGTGAGTAATGCACAATATAAAACAGCTACAGATGCCAGTAGGAGAGTAAGTGTATTTGAAGAAGGAGATATGGTGATGGTTCATCTTAGAAAAGAGAGGTTTCCAAAGGGTACATATAATAAACTCAAGTATAAGAAGATTGGGCCATGTAGGATTCTGAAGAGAATGAGTGATAATGCTTACAAGGTGGAGCTACCTGAAAAATTTGCTATCTCACTAGCTTTTAATGTTTCTGATCTATATAAGTTTCCAGGTCATGATGAAAATGTTGCAGAGGAGGAAGAAATAAATTGGAAGCAACAGATGCCGAAGAAGAAAAAGGAGAGGGTAATGCATGTCTTGGACCAAAAGACAATCACTACTAGACATGGGAGCTACAACAGATATTTGGTACAGTGGGAAGGTTTACAACAGAAAGAAAACACTTGGATTCCTGAGTGGGAGTTGAGGAAAATTGACAGTGCAAAATTAGATGAGTTCCGTCAATAGAATTCGCAGGAGCTGAATTCTTTTCAACCAGGGGAGAATGATGCGGGAGCATAACTTGCAGAGGCCATAACTTTTGATCCGATCGTTGGATTGTCCTAAAATTTTACAGGGTGGTAGATATACATTAGTACTATGCTGGGGTCAACTTTTCCTGCAAGGTTGTGCTCATTTTGGCACGTTTTCGGGCTCGGATTCCGTCATCTAGTGGCCTAAAATTGGCTCTGAATGTTTTTTCCGCTTTTGACTAGGTCTTAGAACTTTAATAACTTTTTTTGTGCTTGTCAGAATAAGTCCAAATTTCGCGTGAACCCTAATTGATGAATGCATATTTGGCATGCAAATTTTGGGGTCAATCCGAGTTGTTTTGCATTTTAGGGTTTTTTGGCATTTTAGGGTTTTAGAGTAGTTTTGAAATAAAAGGAGATGGGTAATGATGTAATAGATCAGTGTGAATTCCAGAATGAGAAGTAAGCTATTTTGAAACTCCTGGTTTTAATTTCAAAGTTGTTTATGTGTGTTTTTGGAGGTATTTCAACCTCTTGCAGCTGGATTCACATCATATACTACATACTTTAAGGAAATAACTTAAGAAGGAATATATGGCGTTGAATATCTATGTTGCACCTAATGTGATACTCAAGACGAGGAACAAGGATGATGAATATGAAGTCCTTAAAGAAATGAAGAATGAAACACTTGAACGTGTGTAGAGGCTTACTTTAGTGGAAAAAAAGTGTGACATGCTTGTAACAACTGAGGACCCACACAAGGAACGAATAAAGGAGATTGGAAAACTCATCATGCGGAGGATGGATATGATGGAATGAATGGTGTCTAGCATGGCTAATTTTCTCAGGGACTTACAAAATTAAGGTGCCAACATGACTCTTGATGAAATGGAATTCGTAGCTACAGACATTCCAGATAAAACTAATCAAGTGTTGATTGATTGCAAAGAACTAGAGGCACAAATCAAAACAAAATATCCATAGCTGATTCATCCTACAAATGTACAGGACACCATGTATTCATACATTCTCTATACATTCGTTCGTTCATTATTTATTCATTTTCATTAAGAGATAAGTTATGATTACTCATTGTTGGGGGTGGAAATTGAATTAGTATGTGGTAATGTTGGATGGTAAAATCCATCCTAAGTATGAAAAGCATAGAAGGATAAGACACACAGGTAGAAGGCGCGTAAAGGAACAAGGAACTATAGTAGAGAAGGGCACACCCGGGAAGGTTCAAATTCAGGACCTAGCCGTTTTGCAAATTTTGTCTAATTTTAGGCATGAAGTGTGGGGCACATTTTGTGGAAGACTTGAAGAAAACGCAAGGACTATTTTGGAAAAGAATAATATCAAACGCCATGCATAGTTTTGAGGCTATTAATAGGATTAGACTATTTTTGTACTATTAGTTAATCTATTATTAATGAGCTTACATGCTCTTGTATTTATCATTTAAGGGTGCATGGCTATTATTACCATGTAGCCTATTTTTGAAAGGTTCATGTGTGGTGAAGGGAAAGTCCCCACCCTTATAAATATGTATCAATTTGCACAGTTCTTAGAGATCCGTTTATTGTAGATTCATGTTTTTGGTTTGTATGCATGCATGGTTATGGTAACTATGTTATGAATGTATGAAGCTTATGTGTTTTACATCAATTAATATAATGGATCATTGTGGCTGGATATTGATTGGTGACACGTTTGTTATTTGTTCATGTATGGTAAAGTTAACCTTGATTCCTGTTTGACTATTCATGTTATTTATTAAGATCTAAATGTGGTTTACACAATATAATATAATTGGTTATTTGTTATAGATCTAGAATATATGTATAATCATGCTAAATTCTGGAACAAGCTACGATAAAAGAGGAACCTGGTACCCTATACCGTTTCGGATGAGCACTCAGCTTTGGCTGAGCGATGCACCAATGCACCTTGGGATGTTGGTGACAAAATCTAGGCTACAATGTTGCAAAAAGAGTGAAGATATACCACTTTTAATTAAAGGCTTTCATAATACTTGGTCACATTAAAAAGATGTTAAAATATGTTTCACTAAGTTATATTTTCTAAATCCACTGAGTTACATCCTATATTTTTTTTTCTTTGTATAGATTCACTTTAAAAACAAGATTGCTATTTAAGGTTTCGAATTTCTTATAGATGTCCTTAATGTTTGAACCAATACACAAGAGAAATACAAACCTATTTTTTTACAATGGAAAGATTTAAAGGACTACATTACTTCAAAACAAAAATTACTTCAAATATTTTTTATACATCTTACTAAAAAATGAAAAGTATTTCATTCTACCAAAAGGGGTTGTTACTGGCTACCTATCACTTTCAATATGATAGAATAATAGAAATATTATTTAAACATAGATATTGACCACTTATAGGAGTAAAAGTGTAGAAATATTAGTACCGTGAGGTAATAAATCTTGACTAATTTTCTGGATTTTTTTTTTGTAGATGGAAAGTATTTTATAATCCCTAACAGATCGTAATTCGACAATAATCTCATCAATGAACTCGTCCTCCACGGTGATGAACATTATTTTATGGTCACTTGAAAGGAGATTGTCACGTGTTAACTATAACAATTTCTAAATGAATGGAAATTAAATTAGTGTTTAATAGAAGTGTAAAGCACAAATGTTTACAATACACAATAACAGGGAAAAAATCTAGTTGAAATTCAAGAAGGTTTAACAAACCCAAAATGGAAAAATGGGGTAAACCCCAATAATATGTAGAATGTTCACTAATTGTTTTCAAATTTGCAATTATTAAACCACATGATACTTTATGCAAACTTGATTTTCGTTATACTTTATCGATTATGGATCAATCCACAAATAATAATCACTATCCACAATTAATATTGAGCATGGTACTAAGTTTTAAGTGATGTTTAATATTTACAATGTACATAATTTATGATTCTCAAAAGTAGTTCCTGTAATTTATGAAAGTATGCTCTAGAGTCAACATCTAACATATGTGTGATGGTGTTAAATAGAGAATATTTAAGATCCTTGGGGAAATTTGGATGAGAGTGAAACAATGGACATCTTTTAACCAATTAAATGCATTTCCATCTATAAGTTATGACATTGGTTGTTTGCCATTTTAATGATGTTCTATGACAAAAATATAACTTCATATGGTTAACAAAATTAATTTGACATCCCTTCAAACATACATTGCAACTCATCTGTAATTGATAATTATATATAAACTCTAGATGAAAAATGAATTTCGTCACATGATCTACACATTAAATAAATAATACAAATGAAGTCTGCATATCTTCCTTACAAAACAAAGGATCTTAAATACAATGAATGTCAAGGTCATATAAGAACCATCACCACAAACAATTTTAAATGAAATAATCCCCTTTCAAAAAAAAGGTTGATTAAAAGTTAATTAATTATGAATATTAGATAGACAATATTAATTAGCTGGGAAATGATAACGTGAAACATCACTGATATTGACAATATGTGGGTCGTGAGTCCCAGGGGTTAAATTTGATGGCCACGTATGCATGTCAAACATTTTTCAGGTGTCGGTAATTAATTAAGAATGCTAATCTAAAATATAATAATTGTTATATTTATATTGATTATTATATATTTATTTAAGTTTTTTAATGACATAATCTGTTATTTAATAACATTATATATATATATATATATATATATATAATGTCAGTCAAATTTTAAGTGTGCAAGTTGTATGTGACATTTATTGCAAATATTTAAAAGTATTTTATAGCTAAAATAACAAAATACATCTAAATGACATCAAATTTAACCTCGTGACATTTAATGCTCTTTTAACTATCTATGAAAATCAATATGGGGTTCACGATTCAAAGTTGAGCTTGTCACAACCCTTCCCAAGGCCTCAAAACCAGTCAGAAAAGGGTAGGAAAAAATTTGTATGTAAAACAAAATTAAAATGTAAAAATCATTTGATGATAGAAAAGTGCAAGTTACTTTTAAAATTGTCAAAAGAAGGGCTATGGTGAAAAATGCTTGTCTAGAATTCGTGTGAAAATTTTAATTTCTTTTTAAAAAAATATGACGACTTCTACAAATAATCACCTCCAAATTTCTAGGATATGTGTGTGGCTCACAGATATGATAGACTTAATACATATTAAGCTGTCATCAAAAGTTTTTAAATAATAAATATACTACTATTGATGCAGGAGCATATCTTGTGAAGAGCATAACGTTTTATCTGACCATTGGATCATTTAGAAATTTTCCAAGGTGGTAGATATTCATTACTGTTATACTGGGGCCAACCTTTTTTCAAATTTTGAGGCCATCTCGACATATTTTTGGGGATGTATTCCTTCATCTAGTAGTCTGTAACACCCGCTAAAACAACCCACTTGAGACCCAAGAACAACCTAGGATGAGTAAGAAAAAAATTATGGAATAATTTTTGTTTTGTTTATAAGTGTCTACAACCATATTACAATACCGAAGTTGCCACAACAAAACTTTCAAGGTAAATTAAAATTAATAGCTTATATTTTTCACATTACAACAATTATTAAAGTTCTCGAGGTCAAAACTTAGGTTTACAACAGTCATTTAAAATGAAAGAGCCAATTTCTCACTTAACCACTCCTAGAACTCACAAAAAATATTCAACTTGATTTTTCTCATAATTAATGCAATCAAAAATTCCTGAAAACACTCCCATTAGATAGTAAATTTCCTCCCCTTTTCGGTGATATAAATAAATCCCCCTAACTCGTCATATCTCTCAAGTTATGGGCCGGCGGGCCTTCGGAGGAAAATTTTCCCAAAGGCACGCCTACAAGCCCGGGGAATAATTTTTTCCCTTAACGCTCTTGGAAGAAAAGCACATTTCATTTTTGCACGTGCGTGGTGGGGATTTGCACCCAAAAGTAAACTTTCTAAATTGGGGTCTGCTAACGACACGTGTCCAAAACCCATGCCTTGGCGGGAAGGCGGGTCACCATAGGTAAAACAAGATATTTGACTTAATTTAGAAAGGGCGAAAAGGAACATTTTAGCCCGCTCCTCCACCGATGTGCCGATATGCCACGTGTCAACTAATGATTGACTGTGGGCATAAGGGGAAAAAGTTTCCCAAGCAGGCATGTGGGTTTGGGGGAGAATTTAGAACTTTTTCCCTTTGTACGAAATGTGAAGTTTACTCCCGCGTCTCCGCTGATGCCCAAAGGGGGCCACGTGTCAGTCGATGATTGGCTACGGGGCTGCGGAGGAACTTAGAAAAATTTTCCAAATTTATTTTCAATAGTGCTAATGTTTTAAATGATCCTGCGCCTCCGCCATTGCCTCGTGAAGCCACGTGGTAGCACCTGATTGGCTGCGGGCCAGAGGAGAAAGTCAGGAAATTTTACAATTTTTTTAACTTAGATCATTTTTTAGACAACATGACAGTTTGTGCACTAGCAGAGTGGCGGGAAACTTCATGACTTTGTAATTTTTGGGAAAAAAGTGAAAAAAGAAAGTTTTAACCCACGGGTCCACCCAGAAATATTTTATTCATTTAAATTGGACAGTTAGATTATTTTTGAAGCCAAATGAAGTAAAAACTTCATAAGGTCATAAATTTTGACTAGAAAATTGGTTTTTGGCAAAGGAGGAATTTTTGGAAAGCTCTCTAAGTCCTCTTTTCACAGGAAGCTTAAAAGTTTAATTTTGATGAACTTTGAAGGGTCATTTTTAAGAAAATGTTCTGCATGCTTAAAAATGTGAACTAGTCTTTTTAACTTATAATTTTTTGTTCCAATCTGACATTCTCTCTTTCTCAACATGCCAAACAGACATGGAGGATTTCACTTGGAAGATTTTGGATGGATTGCAAGGATTAAGTAGTTTGATTGAAGATCAATTCCAATTTACCAATTTTAATACAACAAAAGTCTGAGTTTTTGTTTGAGCCCGGTTTGGAAGGTTTTATGGAAAATTCTTAAGTATTTTAGTTTGTTTGAGATAATTTTGATCACACAAGTTCAATTTGGTAATTCATTTGGCCATTTCAATGTTACAAGATGGTTCTATACTTTTGATAACAATTTGCAAAGTTTACAGTAAAAATAAAATGGAGTTATACTTAAACTTGAATAAATTCTATTTTCCTTTATCAATTTTGATATATGGGTTCATTCCAAACCAATCTATCATATTAAACTTAGTTAAATCAAGATATTCAAAACACCAAGATACAATTTTGATTTCAGAGTCATGCATTTCAAAAGAGCAGAATATTATAACATTCCTTCATATGTATTTACAAACTTTCAAATGGAGGTCTCATAATGCAATTCAACAATCAGATTTCAAATTCAATAATGCCATTTGAGGAATATAATACAATATTATATTAATTAAAAAATTATATCTTTACAACTTCTTTCTTCCATTCCTCAAATACGTCATACATAATACAATCTCTTTCACATTCTTTCAAATGCAGGAAACAAAGTATATCTCTTTCTCACTTCGAATTACAACTTTACTAGTCAATACAAAACATCTTTCCATCACAATAATATACAAGGTCATCCAATTCAAGTGGGAGAAGGTTACAATAAGGAATAATCTCAACAATGACTGTCAAATCTATCTTTTTCCTTCGCTCCAGAATAGCAACATGCAGATCCATAATTCTCTAATTTGATGACAATAAAAGCAGGGGAAAGGTAATGCTCTCCACCCAACAAAGACATCCAATCAAAAGGAGAATCCATCCTTCTTCATTGTCCCCTGAGCCCCAACCACAATGCAATAAGAAATGTGTTTCAACTCATGACAACAACAGTCTTCCATAACACACAAGCAGAAATTCACATTTAAAGCACAGTTCAAAACAGAATGTAGTTTACAACACATTAAAACATAACAACCAAAAACTCAGGCTTCATAATGCAAACCAAAGGAGAAAGAAACTATGGGGGATGCTACTTATACCTCCCAAAGGGGAAATGGGTATCACCACCTGATTACAAACAACAAAAATATAGTATATCAAAACCTTTACATGCCCTTATGCCTCCCTGAAGTCCCCCTTATTCCTCACATTTCCTTATGCCTCCCCAACCTCTTATGGCACCCCATAACGACTAAAGAAATGCAAGCTATTTCTTTGCAAGGTGGAACCCAAATCCCAACTCCCTCGACACTTATACCTCCCCAAAAATACTTATGCCTCCCAAAAAAATACCCCATAGCCTTCTCCTACACCATTCCTAGGCCATCTACCCAACAACCCAAAGACATAGCCAAAACATTCACAAAAATAACATTTGCATAAATAAAAGAGGAGAATTTCAAGAGCCAAGCTCCTATCTCTCCATGATGGATTTGTTCCAAGTTTCAAACAGCAGCTTTATTCCAATGCAAGCAATCTAAATATCCATCAAGTGCCAGCATTCAACAATCTTCAAACTTCTCCAATGCAAGAGCTCTCAAATAGTCAAAAATAATTCACCCCAAAAATGAAGTACCCAAATGTGAAGCAACCCAAAACAAGGTAAGGAATTCAAATTTTATAGAAGAGGGAAGAGGAGAGGATGACAGTTTTACTTACACATTCAAATCAAACCCACACCCAAAAGGATTGAGATTAAAACATGTAAGAAAAGTGCAATTAAAACATTCAAATTGACTTACAAAAATGCATAAAGAAGGTCTAAATTTAACTCTCCAACCATAGGTATGGTTGGTAAATAAATTTAAGAGGTGTGGGACAAGTCTAACTTGTCCTACAAACCCCCAAAATCAGCCTCCAAGGAAAAATTCGAATTTCAAAGAAGATGAAGTGTTTCATACTCCAAAATCAACTTACATATCTCTTACACATCACTTACACATTCCTTACAACACTTTAATTCAAGGCCAACAACTCTATTAATTACTTTCTTATGACATATTTTAATTGAATAACTTAACAACATGTTTACTCACAATATTAACACACCATTTAATAAATAATGAAAGGGGTCAATGCACAAATAAATAAACACATGCAAGCATTACAAGGGACCAAATAAAATAAATACATAAAACCACTTAGTCACATTTGAAGGTGATCCCCCCCACCCCCATGGGAATCCCTAACAACAATCAAACACACACAAACAAATACAGTTTCCATGGAGACCTTGTTGAATTCATCTAGAAATCCAATCCCCAGATGTGTGTTGTGATATTTTAACCTACAAAACACACCTTCTTTGGCCTCGTGGCCATATGAGAACATCCAAATGAATATAAATATACTTTCAAGATCATCAATATATATGAATTCATCTTCAAGACAATCAACATTCACACAAACAATCAATGTGGTTGGTCTCCAATCCCCATGTGTGTTGTGATATCACTGCAAAACAATTTCAGAACATCAATTTTCTCAGTCTACTCAATATATCCAAATATCACACATCCTAACCACATCCAAATATCACATATATATATACATATATATATATATAACCATGTCCAACAGTATGTTAACATCTATATAAAATGTATCTAACAATCATCATGCATCATATGTGAATCAGATTCGATAATAGTCCATGCTATAACATCTAATCATCATAATAAATTAAAACTATAAAAATGTCCATGATATAGTCAACAGTGTCAAGATCAATAAAAAAATGTGTCATAGGGAAGTGGGCACTACATAGCCTAAAATTGGCTCTAAACGTTTTTTTCTCTTTTGACTAGGTCTTAGAGTTTCAATAACTTTTGTTGTGATTTTTAGAATAATTCAAAAATTTGTGTGAGCCTCAATTCATGAAGGCATATTTGGCACGCAAATTTTGTGGTCCATCTGAGGTGTTTTTCTAGCAGGTAATTTTTGGCATTTTAGGGTTTTTTAGAGTAGATGTGAAATAAAGGAAGATTGTAATGATGTAAAAGATTAGTGTGGATTCCACAATGAGAAGAAAAATATTTTGATGCTTCTTTTTTTATTTACAAACTATTTTTGTGTATGTTTTGGAGGTATTTCAACCTTTTATAGTTGGATCCACATAAACAGGTATCAAAGCAGGATTTTGATCTTGCGGGAATAGTTAAAGTAATATATTACATTTTTATGTGTAATTTTTACCTCTATTTTATATAATCATGCCTATACATGGGAAGAGAGGTTATGCCTAAATGAATAGGCATATGTAGGAGCTACAAAGACAAGTCATTGAGCTCATAGATGAGGTTACCCGTCATAGAAGGAGAAATGCAAATGGGGATGCAGAACCAAGTAGTGATACTGAAAAAGTACCTCCATTAATGAATGAAGGAGGATATGAGGAAGAAAATGAGAGAGACGAAGATACCTTGAATGAGACACCATTTGAGGAGAGATTGATCCAAGCTTTAGAGGGATAGAATGACGACATCAAGATTAATGTTCCTCATTATGGTGAAGAGTTGACTAGAGGATTTTATTGACTGGTTGAATCATATGGAAAATTTATTTGAGTAGAAAACCCTTTAAGAGGAGAAGAAGGTTAAGTTTACATGCACTAAGTTGGCCAGAAATGTTTTGATATGGTGGGATCACTTGCAAAATGCAAGACAAAGAAATAGAAAGGGAAAGATCCGAAACTAGAATGAAATGGTAAAGAAGATGAAAGAAATGTTTATTCCTATAGATAATTTTTAGAAACTCTTTCAAAGGTTTCAAAACCTAAGAAAAAAGGATCTCAACATTGAAGATTATAATAATGGAAATTACAAGTTATCAATCAGGGTGGACGAGGGATAGTCTGAAAAACAACAGGATACAAGGTATATTAATGGGTTGAGTTATACCATAAAATATGAACTGAGTATACTCCGGATCCATAGCATGGATGACGTTTATCAACTTGCATTAAAATAAGAAGAAAATAACAAGATGAATAATTTTAGAAGAGGTGTGAAGGGAGGGCCATCATCATCCCCAATGAGAGGTAGAGGTAGATTTGATTCTATAAAAAGTGAATGCGCTAATGTAGAAGGGCATCAAGATTCTTTACAAATCCATGGTAGCTACCAAAAAGGTAGTGGGTTTCAGAGGGGAAGAATTTATAATGGAGGATGGGGATCAAATATGTCCCAAAGGAAGTATACATGTTACTGATGTGGTGAAGAGGGGCATAGAGATTTTGAGTGTCCACACTATCCTACATAGGATAAATGGAAAGGAGAAAAACCACTAGTAAATTTTGTTAAACGCTGGAGAGGAAGAAGAAATGGAGGTCGCTACAGAATTGGGTGAAACCCTCATGATAAGGAGGATGACCATTGACCCAAATAAAGAGAAAGAACAAGATGGTGTTGGTGATTATTCTTAGCTATGAAAAAATATCTTTCAAATAAGATGCACCTCTCGAGGAAAGGTATGTAAAATTATTATTGATGGTGGTATTTGTGAAAATATGGTTTTAAGTGTGGCGGTTGATAAAATGAATCTGAAATGTGAGAAGCACCCATATCCCCATCGTATATCATGGTTAAAGAAAGGGAATGAGGTAACCATAGATAAAAGATGCCTTATACAATTTTTTTATTGGGAATACCTACAAGGATGAGGTGTGGTGTGATGTTATCCCAATGGATGCATGCCATATATTACTGGGAAGGCCTTTGAAATATGCATAGAAAGGTTGACACATGATGGAGGGACGACGTTACATAATAATTGAAAGATGTCAAACCTGATG
The DNA here is from genome assembly GCA_019776745.2 of Taxus chinensis. NCBI lineage: Eukaryota > Viridiplantae > Streptophyta > Pinopsida > Cupressales > Taxaceae > Taxus > Taxus chinensis. The sequence continues at coordinate 230,725 of JAHRHJ020003202.1, forward strand.
AAATAGTCAAATGGGTTTCCCCCAAAGCGAGATTTACAACACCATATGTCATTTAAGTTCCTAGGATCGACCCTTCCAAACCAGGAAGCTTATCAGATGAGTATGACACAGAGTGAGGAGTTGAACAGAAAAGTGACAAATATAATACCAAAAGGGTTAGTGAGAGAAATTATGAGTCCATGTGCAACTCCTATGCTATTGAATTAAAAAAAGATGGAGACTGGAGAATGTGTGTAGAAAGTAGGGCCATAAAAAAATCACAATTAAGTTTCAGTTCCTAATTCCAAGATTGGATGATATGACGGATGTGCTAGTAACAGCCGGATATTTTAGAAAAATTAACTTATAGACTAGGTAACTACTAGATTTGCTCCTCCTTGAAGGTTGATGAATGGAAAAAAAAATTCAAAATAAAAGATGGATTCTTATGAGTGGATGATGATGTCATTTGGGATATCTAATCCACCCATTTTATTCATAAATAGATGAACAAAGTACTCACAGAATAGAATGGTATGTTTTTTTTGTCTTTTTTTATGGTATTCTATGATCTTTGTAAGACAGTGGAAGGACACTTATTACTATGAAATTAGTGTCAGACTTGTTATTGAAACAGAGTCTATATGTAAACTTAAATAAGTGTAGATTTCTTGAAAAGAGTCTTGTTTTTTGGGGGTTTTTTATATCAAAGGATGGATGAGGAAAAATTAAAGTTCAATTTTAGAATGGCCTATTCCAAGGAATTTGACAGAGGTTTATAGTTTTCATGGATTGGAAAATTTTTATAGGAATTTCATAAGGAATTTCAATAGCATTGTTTCACCCATAACAAAGTGTACAAAGGGGAAAGAGTTTGTATTGACCAAGGAAACAACAGTGCAACTTTGAATTTTTGAATCAAGAAAGTGTCTGAATGCACATGTTTTGGTATTTCTAGATTTTAACAAGGTATTTTAGGTTAACTCTGATGCCTTACATGTCAGTAATTGGAGCTATGCTCAATCAAGAAGGATGACCTGTGGCATTACTTCAGTTAAAATATAAATGAAGTTAGGAGGAAATATTCTCCTTATGATGTGGAATTTTATGTTTTTGTTCAAGCATTAACAAACTCAAGGGTTTTATCTCTTTTGATTTTGTTTCCAGGAATCCACTTGGTAGCTAAGGAATTTTTACTCTTTACTAACCATGTAATCCTTCAAGGTTTATTAAACACATGGAAGATGTTAAATAGTAGGCATAAGAAATGTGTTTAATGCCACTTTGTGGCGGGGAATAATATACTTTTTTCTTAAAGCATAAGTTGGGTAAATAAAACATGTTGTTGATTGCTTGAGTAGGTGTGTTGAAATCTTAAGACAACAATGGAAAATGAATTAGTAAGGTTTGAGGTAGTTAAGGAATTATATGAAGTTGATCCAATTTTCATGATGTTGTGAGACAACTTAAGGACCCTATAGTAGATAGTGGTATTTTTCATTGATTGTTTTGATGCAAGATGGTTATTTATTCAGTAGGGAAAGATAATTATGCATCATTGTTAGTTCAATGAGATAAAATATGTTTATAAGAGAATTGCATTGTGGTGGGTTGGATGGACACTTTGATATAAGTAAGACAATTTCTCTGTGCTTTGACTAGAAGATTATTATTTGCACAAAGGTAAAGATATGGACATAAGTATGATTGTAGAAAGATGTCAGTGTGCCAAATAGCTAAGGGCCATGCACATAATAATGGGTTGTATATGCCATTACTTGTCCCATGATAGGGAAATGGATTGATTTTGAGTATGGATTTATGATGTTAGGATATTTCGTAACACACAGTGAGGGAATGATTTGATTTTTTTTATGTTGATATATTTTCTACGATTGCACATTTCATTTATTGTAAAGAAAATAATGATGCTTCCATAGTCGCAGATTTCCTTTTTTTCACAAGTGGTTAGATTGCATGGAGTTCCAAGAACTTATCACTTCAGATCGGGACATGAATTTTTGAGTCACTTTCAGAAGACTTTTTGGAGGAAAATTCTGATAAACTACTTTCAGTAGTTCATATGACCCCCATACTCAAATGGGGTTATGGAATTAAGTGAACAACCAATGCTTTTGAAATATCCTATGTTGCATTAGTTGGAGAAAAGCCAAAACAATGGGACTTAGCTTTACCGAAAGCTGAGTTTTCCTATTATAACTCGGTAAACAGGTCAACAGGGAAGTCTCCTTATGATTGTCCTAGATTATTTGTTATCAAGTGAAGATAAAACTAGTGATGATGTGGAAGCAACTGTAAATCATATTTTAATAGGGTGATCTCATTTATGAAGTGAGGGAAAATTTGAAATTAGTAATGTAAAATATTCCAAACTATTGCAATGGAAGTAGAAGATAGTGTGTTCAAAGAAGGAGATATGGAGATGGTTCATATTAGAAAGGATTGGTGTCCAAAAGGGACATATAATAAGACTATAGTATAAGAAGATTGGGTTGTTTGGGTTTTTTACCCGAAGAATGAGTTCCCATGCCTAAAATATTGTGTTCTTTGTTCTATGTTTGTGTATCTTACCAATTTTAAATGCATTTATTTAATTATGTAAGTTTCTAGGTCATGATGAAATTCTTTTGGAGGAATTCTAAAACTATAATCCTTGGGAACATTACATTGATAGAATAATAGAAAATTATTATGTGTGATCTCACACCAGATTATAACATGCTACTAGAGCGATGGGAGTTTGCACCAGGAAGAAAATAATGGGAATGTGCAAGAAAACTAGGGGTTATTTTCAACCAGGGGAGAATTGATGTGGGAGCATAACTTGTGAAGGCCATAAATTTTGATCCGACTATTCGATCATCTTGAAATTTTCCAAGGTGGTAGATCTTTATTAGTATTATGTTAAGGCTAACCTGTCCTATTATGTTGTGGTCATTCTAACATATTTTCGGGGCCAGATTCCTTCATCCTATGGTCTAAAATTGGCTCCAAACATTTTTTTTTGCTTTTGACTAGGACTTAGAAGTTTTAATAATTTTTTTTGCCACATTTTATAGAATAAAATCAAAATGTTGTGTTGAGCCTTAATTTACGAAGGCATATTTGGAACTCAAAATGTAAGGACCATCCGAGGTGTTTGGCTAGTAGGTAATTTTTGGCATTTTAGGGTTTTTGTAGTAGATGTGAAATAAAAGGAATATCGTAATTGTGTAAAAGATTAGAGTGGAATCTGAAATGATAAGAAATCTATTTTGAAGCTTCTGGTTTTATTTGTAAACTATTTTTGTGTGTTTTGGAGGTATCTCAACCTCTTCCAGCTGGATCCACATCAAGTATAATACTATAAATGTCAAATCCCAAGTTTCTACCAAGTTGGTGATTCTAGCTCAACAAATAGTTGAGAATAAATACCTAAAAAACAAAATATTTAATATTATCATTTAGGGTTATAGCCTTTTCTTGGAATTCATTTAAATTTTTTAGCTATCGCCTTATATTTTTTTGCTTCTTTGTTACATGAAACACCTTTAGAGGTAGACCTGCCCAATTGGGAGAATGCACAACATGATTTGGAATAGATCAAGCATAGAGAGTGGCCATGAGCTTGATATGGGTTGAGATGGATCATATCTGAGGTTGGGTCATAACTTATTGAAAAGTGTTGAACTGATCTCAAGGGGTGTTGAGTAGGCTTTATGGGATCCACATTGATTGCAAAGGGCGTAATGGGTTCACAATGGTCTTGGTCCAAATCAATCATATGAATTTGAGCTCGATGAATAGACAAGTTAGGGGCCAAGTTTTTTGGATTAGCTCAATTTGTATGCAACAACAAACAGGATTTGAAGGAAAAGGTAGTTAGGGCTTTCTTTGAACAGAAATAAATTTTCACTAACTTGAGGAGCTGACACATTATGACCCTTGCAAATAAGACTTTGGATAAGTGTCGAGTTGCTCCCGAATGCAAAGTTTGATTGGAATTATCCAAGATGGAAGAATGCAGGGAGGAGGAGAGGATTTCTTTGTATAGGGGGTTAATAGGCATAGATGACCTTCTTTTTCCATTGAAATAACCCCTCCAAGTAATCATTGGTATCTTTCTCTAACCATTTTTCAATAGCAGTGATGTGGAGACCAATAAGAATAATTATGCTCAAGATAATGTGCCTTAACTATATGCCTAAGGAGTTGAGAAAGAGGGTTGTCAACATATTCAATGAGGATTATGAAGGGTGAGTGGATTTAATGGAGTAGTTTAATTTGGTAATACGTTATTTGTGTGTAGTAGATCTGAATGCATATTGTGCACAAGGTAAAGCTATTGGCTCTGAAATTTGACCAAAAATATCTCGATATATCTGTCGCTGACATAGTTAGTGTGGGTGTTTCAATGTATAGATGCACATTTTCTTTAATTTAATTGGAAAAATACAATTTAATGCCTTTTACTAGTTAGTGTGGGTGTTTATTGATTTGCATGTCTTCTCGTCTAATTTCAATTGTTTGTTTATGCATTTATTTATTAAATTTATATAATAATTAGTTTAATTATCATGTTTTTTACAAAATTAGAATATTGCAATGTTGGGCTTTCATTACATCATAATTTGATTATCTTAACAGTTTAAATGCATCTCAATTTTCACCATTTTGATTGAGGGGTCATTTTGTTTGGATTACTAAATTTTTCCTTTAACGTGTCAATGAACTTGTACTTGATTTAATAAAAAATATAGTTTCTCAATTAAAAAATTATTCTTAATTTTAGTAACCTGGATACTTGATTAATTTTTTGTCATATGAAGTATAAAACATTCATACTACTTTTCATCATAATAATAATTCAAACCAGCCCTTCAAATTTAAATTTGTGATGGGGACATTGAAGGTGACAATGAGTAAGATTTATTTCCTATATTTATCAAAGAGATAACTCCCTCAAAAATGAAGGATGGCTATTACCCTTCAAATTTGATTCCTAATGGGGTCATTGAAGGTGACAATACTGGAGGTTTGTTTCATATATTTATGATAGCGATAATTCTCTCAAAAATAATTAAGACCAGCTATTACCCTTCAAATTTGATTCCTGATGGGGTCGTTGAAGGTGACAATACTGGAGGTTTGTTTCATATATTTATGATAGAGATAATTCTCTCAAAAATAATATTTGATGGGGACATTGAAGGTGACAATGAGTAAGATTTATTTCCTATATTTATCAAAGAGATAACTCCCTCAAAAAGGAAGGATGGCTATTACCCTTCAAATTTGATTCCTGATGGGGTCGTTGAAGGTGACAATATTGGAGGTTTGTTTCATATATTTATGATAGAGATAATTCTCTTAAAAATAATGGAGGTTTGTTTCATATATTTATTATAGAGATAATTCTCTCAAAAATAATCTATGATGGGGACATTGAAGGTGACAATGAGTAAGATTTATTTCCTATATTTATCAAAGAGATAACTCCCTCAAAAAGGAAGGATAGCTATTACCCTTCAAATTTGATTCCTGATGGGGTCGTTGAAGGTGAAAATACTGGAGGTTTGTTTCATATATATATGATAGAGATAATTCTCTCAAAAATAATGGAGGTTTGTTTCATATATTTATGATAGAGATAATTCTCTCAAAAATAATCTGTGATGGGGACATTGAAGGTGACAATGAGTAAGATTTATTTCCTATATTTATCAAAGAGATAACTCCCTCAAAAATATTTCCATATATTTATCAAAGAGAGAACTCCCTCGAAAATGAAGGGCGGCTATGATTTGGTCCTCAAATATGAAGTGCGTCTATTAATGGGTAGGTTACTTGCTAAATGTAATTAAAAATTTATAATCAGATAAGAATAATAGTTATTTATAGGTGAAAGAATATCTCACTAACCTCATCTGGGACTATATAAATATATCCCATGGTCATTACAAAATGCAGCGTAGAAGCATCGATCGATTTGCAATCTCGGTATGTCCAACGATATCTATTTATACTTATCTTTGTATAGTATATGAGAAATAATACTTCGTTAACTGAAATTTTGTTGAGGTTTGTATAGTATATGCAGAATATTAATACTTAGTTAACGTTAATTGAGATTGTTGTTTGTTAAATGTTTATATGTAGAAGAGAAGATGGATACTGTGTACAAGTACAAAATAAGCGTGACAATGTTAGTAATTACGTTTGCATTTAATGTGGCGATGGTCATGGCGGATCTGACATTAGTCCAAGTGGAAACTTCTTTTCGACGGTGGAAGATGATGCAGCAGTGCACAGTACTGCGCCAAGGGAAATTGCATTGCTCAGTGTTGGCCTGGGGTCTTGGCGCTTACTCAAATTCTCTCCAGAAGAAATCTTACCTCGGCCAACCTCAATAATCCATGACATCCTTCCTAATTCACTCTACGGATCCATCCATCTATCACAATCGTTTTCACACACCTAATAAATAAGGATGGTAAAATATAGCTGCTACTAATATATCTCTAATGTATCTTATTACCAGTGTTCAATAATAATGTTCCACGACTCTTATGTACTTTCTACAATGGTTCAATTAGTGCACTTACATATAGGTATATATATCTTATAAACGAGCCTTATTCAGGGCTTCTATAGATTCAATAGGTTATAAACTAGCAATTGCACCAAAAGTGTACAATGTGAACGCTAATATGCAGGCACACAAGAGAGGTTGACTTTGAAGGCAATGATGAGGAAGTATATGTTAAAGAGAGTGGAATGTTATGCACGAAAAGAGAATAACAAATAGAGGAGATCATGGTTCATGATGGAAGAAACTGAAATTGTTGCTGATGAAAGAGTTACAGAAAAAAGCATAGGAGCACGAGTAGCTCAATCTCAATAGTGTTTGCCACGGAAAATAGATGTCCACCTACCATGTCCACGAGATAACAATGAATGATATAAGTTTCTAAATGGTACTATTATGCTCCGAGGAAAATAAAAATGCTTACCTAAATTTTCCATAATATTATGTTTGTGGACTTAATTTACTTTATCAGGATTTCATGATTTAATTATTTTTCTTTTCACTTTCCCTTATACATTATATTTCGGAAAAACAAGAAAACTGTGAAGAAACGTACACTAACTATACTCCCACCAAATGGAGGAACTATAAAGCGACATATATTTGCTAGAAAACGATGTGGATTATTTGATGGCAATACACAATACTATGAGTAAAAAAAATACTAAGAGGAAGTCTAGTTACCCTATCTTCAACATTGTTGGCTTCCTCCAAGTAGTGTAATCTACATTACATGGCAGGAGGTGGCCTTCGCAA